>DWQW01009127.1:0-13234 GCA_018249695.1 Heliconius erato demophoon
TAGTAGACGAGGTTAAAGACATATGCAGAGGCCGTAGCTTTCGCTGTTTCCGCTTTTCCCTGCTTGAGATAAAGCCGAAAAAAAAAATGAGCTACAGTTGATATTTCTACTTTCTTTTTTCCCCTTTCACGGAAAATAAGCCCAAAAGGACATTATAATCCGATCATTATCCGCTGGCTGGCTAACAACAGGACAAAGTTTCACGCATCCGTCCCTTGCGGTCAGTCCACGTTCTTATCCCCTACTCGATACTTTGAGGAGCGAATAACGTATATTATACAAGATTATACTACGACTTTGCTGATGGTTTTTATGATTTTTATTTATTTATTTCTTATACAAGAAATCTATTAAGTACTGATACGTAGATTGTTCTCTTGTGAATTACTTCGTATAGAATTTAAATCCCTAACCACTGGTTAAATGAATATTTATGTGTCCAAAAGTTATCTAAATAATCGTGACAATATAATGCTCATAGAATAATAATATAAATTATATTATAATAAATAATAATTTTTAATCACGTTTTTGAAAGAGATGAAGAAAGAACGGGATGCAAGATCAGTATAAATAGTAAGATATTAGAACAAGTGAATGAAGTGGTATACTTGGGAAGTATGTTCATTAGAGATGGAAGATACGAGATGGATGTGGAAAGGCGTATTGCTGCCGGTAACAAGGTTAACGGAGCCTTAGCTGCATTGATGAGACGGCGAAACTTCAGCACAGCTGCGCGTTTCGCCGTACACAATGCAGTTTTGGTACTGACTCTGTTATACGGCAGCGAAACGTGGGTATTACAGAAGAAGAATGAAAGAAAGATGAATGCTGTGGAGATGCGATCTCTTCGTAGGATATGCGGAGTCAGCTTAGCTGATCGAAACCGCAATGAAGAGGTACACAGAATGGCAGGTACTAGCGAGGATGTCACGGTGAGAATGAAGAAGAACGTGCTCAGCTGGTTTGGGCACGTCGAACGAAAGAGTGATGAAAGAATGGCAATAAAGATTTATGATGGAAAAGTGAGCGGTAAGAGAGGTAAGGGGAGACCTCGGTTGACCTTCGAAACACAGTATCAAAGATACTGGAGGAAGGGCATGTATGAAGAGATTGATGACAGTGGACGAGGCGAAAGAGGTATGTAGAGACCGTAGCGTTTGGCGCTCCGTTCTCTCTGACTACCCCGCAAGGGATAAAGCGTGAAGCTAAGTTAAGTTAAGTTTGAAAGTGTATTAAACGTCAAAAAAATAATAATCAAAAGCCGCTCATACGTTTTTCTGCATGACATTAGTAAGCAGAGAGAACTTAGTGTTAAGACACTCTGTTCTTCACATTTCGCCAAAATTTAAAACATTACGGCGTTGAGTGGGGTGTGGCTCAACACTGTATTTTGTCTTGCCTAAGCAGTTAATAATTAATTAATAGCATCTCGTTTCTAATCAATCCCTGTCTGTCCCACTGCGCCATGATGGCCTTTAATTATAAATCTTAAAAATATAATGAAATTAGAGAACTTTTATGCGGATAAAATTAAGTTGGTTTATATGGTTTTCACAATCTTAAAATAAATTGTAGTATATTATTGTATAATAATCATCTATAATATAAACATTTTCAAAATAACTACTAAATAATGAAAACATAGATAGAATGAACTTAAAACTAGCCATATAAAAATGTCGACAGCATCTAACAGTCTATAGTCCTGCGTAGAGGCTGCGGTCGCGGCATGCGGGCACGACCGCACGACGGTTATCATGGCTCGCTTTGCGCTAAAGTTTTTTAACACTTTTAAAAGAACATAGGGAAAAAATGTGTGAATTTTTATTCCTATAAGTATGTTGATGATAATTATATTATATGTGGCGTGCGAAGATTCTAAATTTTATATATAGCTATTAATCGTAGGTATATTGCCGGATTTTCTCAATAGAATTGCATTCTCAGCCAGTCATAGATTCGTTTCATTTTTTAAAATAATTTTATTTTGAAAGAGATAGTTTTAATATAGCTAGACTCTACTTAAATTCGTTTGGTTCAGTATTAAATTTGGTGACGTAACCTAAAAGATAATAAAATCTACGATACATTGAAAAGAAACACAATTTAAATTACTTTTTAATTATTATAACTGATTGTTATTGTCCACACCAATTCAATTTACTAATTTAAAGTCGAAACAAACTGTAATATAGATATTATATTTAAGTAAAAACAGGATATTTACAAAATTATAAACCAGTAAAATGAAACCTGCTCCCACCCAATATAGCCACGGCTCAAACACCGGGACATTTAATAAAACTCGTATTAATATTCGTAGACGTGTGAATGTGTTGTTAGCAGCAAACACCGGGCTATGTGCAAATATAGCGCGCAAATATCCCGCAGCGGCCTTTACTTATATATTATATACCTACTTACGTTCAAATCGACATACTTTTATATATATTCTTTATATTAATATGGGAGGCCGTCGTGGTGCAGGAACGGAAGGGTGTTACAGTCACGCGACGGTTGTAGGTACTATCCTTACTCGAGGAAATCAAATATTTATTTAAATGTGTATTTTCATTTTTTCGTTTTGGTGTCAAGGCAAAGTGTGGCGTTGAGTTCCGCCACTCAACACACTATGCTTTCAGAATTCGGCGGAAAATGGAGCGACTTAACGCTAGGTTCCTCTGTCTACCCTGCTGTGCGGGATACAGCGTGAAGCTGACTTCATTATAGTAAAATAAAAAAAAAACAATAAATTAATATATCTAATTCTTTTACATAAAATCTATCAAACTATTGAAAGGTTTCCCGCTCGCGCACCATTTATACTTTCGCATTTAGTTGACAAGCGACTTTCCAGTCCAGTACGGACAGGGTTTATTAACATCTCTTCACAATGCTCGAACACACGTCTGAATAGAATTTAACGGCGACGAGAGGATAAGTAATGAGCGATCTCAATATCTATGATATTGCGTCTCTCTCAGCTGCGCCTTTGAAGTCGGCGCCAACCGACGCCTTCAGATACTGCTCAGCTACATTTATTCTATATATAGTTGTATATAGCTTTAGAACTCTAAATTGCTTTTTGGTATTGAAAAAGCTGGAATAAAAGTTAATTATTTTGTAATTTTTATTTAATTTATTATCGGGATGGAACTCAAATGGAATCAAATAACCTATTGTTAAATCTCTCACGTTAAGACAGATGTCCGCTCTCTTATCGCCAAATTCTTTAAAGCATTGCGTGTTGAGTGGCGGAGCTCAACGAAGAAATGTATAAACATTTCATTCCCTCTAGTGGAAATCGAACGATATATAGTAACACGCTTGTGCCCCTGCGCCATGACTGGCCTCAATTGTGCTCAGCGGCACAGCGTCTGAATATAAGCGCGACTTGTTGGTTTGACTACAACTCAACTACTATTTTCATTTCTTCGCTCTGTTAACAAGATAAAGCGCAGCGTGATGTTCCATCACTCAACAATTTGGCAAAGCGTAGGGAAAGTCCTTACAGTAGGTACTGCCTACAATGCAATATGTACCATTTACCATAAAGCTATTTGGAGTATTTTAATATTTTTTGAGGCCAGTCGTGGCGCAGGGGCACAAAGTGTGACTGTAAATCGACTGGTTATGGGTTCTATCACCACTCGAGGTGATGAAATATTGCTTAAAATTATATTTCCATTTCTTCGCTCTGGTGTCGAGGCAAAGCGCGGCGGTGAGTTCTGCCTCGAATTCGGCAAAAAGTGGGGAACGGACTGTCTTAACACTGGGTTCCTCCACTTACCCTGCTGTGTGCGGGATTTTATTTATATATTTAATATTTTTTGAACAATTGTTATTCACACTAAGGTTACCTGTATGAGACTAGATTTCTAAGAGACGGTGGTTCAAATCCTATTGGGATTTGAAACTTTTATGCGTTTCTAAAAAAAAGTATTTTAGATATACATAACTATAAGTGAATGTATATACCAAAAAAAAATCCCTTGATCATACACAAAAATAAAATACAGGTACATTTAACATCCAGTATCGCTAATGAGATGTCGGCGTGACATTTGATATACAACCCCCGAATCACGACCCCTTTGAGAGCCACTCCACGCGATCATCAGGCAATAGATACGTACATATTTGTCGAATATCGATAATTTTGTACGTATTATTTTAAAAAATATATAATTTTTTGATTAAAATTATCATTTCCCTAACAGTATTAAGCAAAGAAAAAGTGAAGAAGGAAACAAAAGACAGTATTTAACAGTTTTTAACCACCTGTAATCTTTTATTTTTAATATAGAACATTATTTTACTTTTAACTCTCAATAAACAGCATAATAATATAAAATATAGTAACATTTTTAAAACGAATCTTAAAAATTCGTGTAATTACTAACGCAAGTAGCCAAGTGTACACAAATAACCTCGGTTCTGTTTGTTCATTCAAAAAAAAAGCTTCTCCCAGTAACGAGACGACGACACGGTGTGTGCCGTCGAAACGCGCTGTGAGTACCACTTGTCAAGCGAGACATAGCTATAGGGTTGGTCTTTTATATCGATATATCTCGCTGGTTTTTTTTTATTTCTCGCTTTTCATATTTTGTGGGGCAGATAGAGTCTACTTTCTTTTTTAACCATTCAAGGACACTCTTAAATAAGAATTAAAATTTTTTTTTCATTGTTCTTTGCATTGTCAAATTCTAAATATTTATTATGCAAACAGACTTTTGCAACCACTTTAAAATCATCAAATGTATACACGCATGTATATGAACTCATAACGTACCTATACTAAATAAGCACTCTTCTCATTTAATCATTGTGTTTAGCAACAGGTTACAACTCCCCGATTTAGTTACATCCGACTGAATAAAGTCTTTATTAAAAATATAATTCGTACATGACGTAATACAACATCCAAATGATTATAAAAACAATATAACAAAATATATAAATTTGAAAAATACCTAATAATGTTGTTGAATAAAAATATAAAATATAAGACATCGACATCGCGGCGAGTGTTAAAACGTATCGGCGAGGACCACTTGTCAAGTGAAACCGCACCGTAGGGTTGCTATTTGTTACGACCCTGACTTATCACCGTTGCCAAGGGTACCGTGATCTTTTTTCTTAGGGTCTTGCGGATTTTTTCTTAATCTTTATTATATTTAAAAGAAATATTATAAATGTTTATATAATTATGTATGGTACATAAAACAAATACCAAAGAAGGAAAAATAATAGAAATTATTGAATTCTTATTGCTATTGCTTCTTATGATTTTTGCATATAGTAAAAAAAAGGAAAAAATACAAAAAAATCTTAAAAAACACTGTTAAATTGTGTAATCATAAAGATTTATGTAGTATATTATGTGTGAAAGAATAATATAATTTACTATCTATATAAATTATGTATCCATGAAAATGAATTAATTATCACTTGTAACATTTTGCACTTAAGATATTTATAGAATGCTTCGTCATAATTCTTAGGCTTTTGAGACGCTAACGCTAACCGCTTATAATATTATGTAAGATTATTAATATAATCTACGCGTATGGTAGCAATAGATTAGATAAAACATAGATAAATTACTTTTATTTATGTAAAATATGGAACTGTATCTATTATTGTTATAATTACTTTAAAGAATTATAAATCTAAATATCTTCATTTTTTAAAATATTTCTACTTGGTATCTAACATGATACACCTTGTTTCTACACCGTATTTCTTCATATTCAGTGTAAAAGTTCAATGTAAGCAATCTTACAATGAATTGTTAATGCTTGATAAAAAAAATCAATATAGTGTATACTCATAGCTTATACATTGATACGTTCTTATAAAATCTAAGTATAAGTAAAAAAATAACATGGGTTTTCGTTTTAGTTTTATTCATTAGTATTAGGTACATGAAACTTTTTTAACGTATAACTAATAAAAAAATAATAACAAATCAAAATGAATGAAGAATCGAGATTAAAAGTATTCATAATATAGCAAAAAACATTATATACTTTTGATCTACTTTTATTTAGACGATTTCATTTTCAAATTCAATTATCACATGTAGTTTTAGCACTATCAAAGTATTGTGATAGCACTGTGATATCACTGAAAGTTCGTAGGCAAGTAGTTTCTAACAGCACGTATCACAAAATAAACAAAATTGTATTGTCAGTGGCAGCCCTGTAGAGCGTCGGGTCGGGATCGCTGGCACGCGGCGAGACCAAACGACAGCTGATTAATGCGCGGCGAGCGGCGGTAGTGGTGTGGTGCTTTGTATCGATATATAATTTGTTTATTTTTTTATTTTGTTATGGCATTCGGTTTCTATTTTTCAGACGCTTAGTATGTGTTTTTAATTTTTATTACTATTATTTTGTTATTAAATTAAGAACTTGTTCATGTTTTACAGCTTAGTGCGATTTTTAGATCTGAATGTCTAGGTAAAAAAAATATAATTATATACTATTTAATACAAGTCAAATTAGTCGCTTATATTTATATTTGAATTGTAACTATATATGTATATATTTTATAAATTTTACTTAAGAACGCCCGAATATCGCAAATCTTAATAATAATTTCACTTTTAACAAATTATGTGACGTTACATTATACTTATAATATATAAACCTGGTCAAATGAGAATTCCATAAGAATTTCAGGATTGTATGTATCAACGGCAAGTACGTTTTATAAAAGTTGACAAACTTAAGTATGGAGGATTTTCACATTTTGTATGAAAGGGACTGCAATAATAAGTTTGTAATAATTTTTTCCTATGAAATATCTATATATTTTTTTCTTTTTGGAGTTTTGCCTTCATTTGTACTGCAAGTTCTCACTTATGGAATTTTATTGTAAGTCCACGATAGTTAAGTTTTGATTACGCGGTGAATTTCATACAAAATTAAGCAAAAATGATGCATAAACGCTCGTATATTTTAATTGCGTTGACTATAAGAAGCTGAATTTTTTCCGTTCTTCAAGGGACCGTAGAGCTGAATATTAGATATGAATTTCAGATTGATTGATGTTTTCACGCGATCTTGAGATAAATGCTCTTAACAGACGGACAAAAAGTGATCTTTTAAGGATTCTATTTTTTACTTTAGATGAGTGGAACCCTAAACAGGGAACGAAGTGTCTTAAAAGTAGATTCTATCCGCCTGCTCTGCTATGTGCAGGACACAGTGTAATGCTACAAAATGTTGTTTTATAATTTAACTAAAGTAAATAAAAACAAAATTATAAAAGTTTAATAATACATATTCTTTACTCTATTGGTATAGAATAGTATCTATTCAGGCACATAATATATTTTTTATTATCGATAAAAAAAAAAATTACCATCTCTATTTTAAGCAGGGAATTATATGAATCGCCGACATGCTGCGCCTGGCTGAATCATTTTTGAAGCATCCAACCAGAAATGTCGATATTTTACCGGCCTCATAAATGTTTTAAAACGATTTCCATAAAATGATGATTGCACTCAATTTGAAGGAGTGATAATGTGAAGTATTTATCACGTCATATAAATCGTAACTCAAGTAGTCTAAAGTAAGGTTACTATACTTAAGATCTTGATGTAAAATCTATACTCATTTTATTCTGTTTATAATAATACGTTTTTTATAAAAGTATAAAAATTTAAACATATTTGGATTTTAACCCACGCCTCTTAGTCTAAGCTTTTATTTCCTAAGTGTAAAATAACAGTAAAAAGTGTAAAAAATATATGCTTATATTATTTTCTAATCATAATTATTTAAATTTAGATAAATTGCAGTTGTTTTGAATAGTAATTACTAATTACTATATTACTAGAAAAAGCTATTTGATAGTTGTAAGAAAACCTACTCATAATTATCAAATTAAAAAAAATAATAAAAATAATCCCGATATCCTGTTCTCTCTCACTAAATATAAAAGTAAAGACTGTATCGAACAATCTCTTCTAAAAATAAAAATATAATCTAACCATCCCGTATCGATAGCAAGCCAACACTAAATCCCAACACTAATCCTCGGGTGGGAGTTCTACCGCGCCGCTGAATCATTATCGACGCGCTCGAGTAGAAACGTCGATATTTCGCCGCACATCCCTGTTTAATGACGATGACATTATGATCAAGTGGTTCTGATAATGGCCCGATATATTGTATCTATCGTGTGCGAAATATTGATTTGTAATATACAATATACTTACATTACTATATAATAAACAATAACACAAAACAGAACATTTATAAACTTACTAGCATAGTCTTCTTCTTCGATAAATAATAAAAAAAAATTGAATATTAAACATTATAACTAGAGTTAGAAGTGATTTCAAGTGACGAAATTCTCTATTCTCCTTAATCCATTGATACTAATATGATACCTCTAGTTTTTACTTGAAGCTTCGGTATCGTAGTCAAATGAATATAAATAAGAGTAGTGTGTGATAAATAAGATATTGTAGGTCCCTGAGGTAACTCTAAGTATAGGATTACAAGTACAGGGTTTAGGGTCTAGGTTGGTAATGTGACCATTCTTGGTTTGGTTCAAAACGGAACATTGGCTTTATATTTTACAATTTATTTTTTTCTTTCGGTATAATTAACTACATTTTAATAAATAATTGAATACTTCCGTTTTTTTGTGGACTATTCCATTCAGTTACCTTTTAACAATGGCGTACCGCGATAATCACTGCGAAACTTATTTCGACTGACCTAATTTACATGTAATTCAGAAATAACGGGACATTTGTACGTCCCGGTATGTTTCGGGACACCGGGACATAAAAGCGACAAATGGGAGTCCCGTTCAAAATTGACATCTGGTCACGTCAGTTATAGCCTATAGCCTTCCTCAATATATGGACCCTCTAACACAAAAATATATTTTCAATTCGACATTAGTAGTTCTTGAGATTCAATCAAACAAACTTCAGCTAAAGTATAGAAGTAAAGAATTCTAAGAATTCTAAATTTCATTGTAATTTACATTTAATTAAATAATAACAATATTTTATACGATAAATTCATATCACAAACCTAGTAATAGTCGGTATTTATTCGAAATAGTGCATAGTGCTATGAAATTTGAGCTATTCCGAAGGCTAGAGAACTCGACAAACGTCCACTTGTTGCTTTAAGCCTAGAGGTATTACATAAACTGTTTGTTGTCTACAAAGATGCGATGAGACAATAAAGATTTATTATAGATAAATCTTCAAAATTGATAAAGAATTAGATCTGGTCACTAAAAAGTGAAGAGTCACTACACATTTGATGTGTGTAAAATAGTAGTAGCAGCAACATGCCCCGCGTTATCTTTAACTTATCTTATCTTTTTGCTGATTTTCTACAGAAAATTACAATATTACAGTTTCTTACAAGTACAAGTAGGAAGATAGAAATAACGTTGAAAAAAGACAGCACGCAAAATTTATTTAAAAAAATCATCGAAGTAACAAAGCAATTCCTTAGTCTTATAATAAAGTGTGACTCAAATTCACCAATTTGTTTTGCTTTTTTTTCTTATTAATCTATCTGTTTTCTCTACAACGTTTAAATAATTTCGTAATAATTCGACGAATATTCTTTAAATAAAAAGATATACTTTCCAAAATTTTCGCATTCATTACAATTTAAAGTAAAATATAAAATAATATAAAGATAATAAATGTCTATCATTTGAAGCCAATAGTCAATCTACAGCTTTCACACAATATATCATCAACTGTGTGATAATTACGATAGCCATTAGCCCCTCCCCGGAGTACGCGCCTTGTTTCATCACAGGCCACAGGCCACGGGCCACGGCTGTCTAATGTTTAGTTGAACTTTGATTCTCATTTGGGGTTGGGTAGGGGAGCTTTAATTGTATGGGGCCTCGATATAATACATTTGTGTGTATTTATATTACTCAGAAGCTATTTGTAAAAATGTTATATATTTTGATAAAGATGTATTTTGGCACTGGCACAGCATCTGTAACGCTATCGCCTTTCCCGTCCAGGGGATGAATTGTCTACACTTTTTGTTGTGGCATGTGAAGCCCTGATCAAGTTCTGCAACCACAGGATGATCTGAGCAATAGGTTTCTACCTTCGCTGTTTTACCTATGTGTGATACATCGGGAAGCTGAAAAAATCGGTCTTGTTTAGTCGGTTATAATGCTGGTAATATTGGATATTAATATTCAAATACTACTGTTTAGCAACGCAAGCAAGTCCCGCATGTAGAAACTTACACAAACTTCTTGGCGTTTCATACTATTTAACTTAAATACATTGTCAGTTATATCAGAAACTGCACCAGGCAAATCTAATGAAGACAACAACTATTCTTCTAAATATTTAATCCCTGATTCATACATAAGTATTTACTTAAAATCATTTTAAATAAGACGTTAGACGACCTTATTGAAAAAAACATAGCTACACCATGACTTCTTCGTATAAAGTGGTAGTACATTCGAAGATTGATGGGAGAACTTAAAGCTCCCTCCCATCAGCGCTGCCGGTAATTGCTTGGCCATTACACCCCCTATCCGGCGCGGGATGCGGGCGCGGGATAGCTCGTTGATATCTTATGTTTGATATTGATGCTGACTTCATTTATCTTGCGTTGCTTCAAATTCTTTAAGTTAAATTTGAAGTTATTTAAACTAAATTTGAAATTCTTATATTAAATTTGAATTTAAATAAATTAAATTTGAAATTCTTTCCGTTAAATTGAGTTCCGTCACTCAAGCAGCAATGTATTCGAACGGAAATTGGGTGTACGAATACAAACCTTTTTTAATACACTTACATATTGCTAAAATAAGCAATTGTTATTGTTAAAAAAAAATAGTTATGTTGTATTTAATACTATTGTATTAAAAAGTCGTTACTCAGTTAAATGCAAGCAAATGTTTTCTAAGTTTTTTTATAAAAAAAATCAGCCTCACGCTGTATGCCGCACACAGCAGGGTACGCCGAGGGAACCTAGTGTTAGTGTGTTGTTACATTCCTTTCCCCACATTCCGCTGAATTTTTCGAGGCATTGCCTGTTGAGTAGTGGAACTCAACGCCGTGCTTTTGCCTTGGTGGCAAAGCAAAGAAATGGAAATATCAATAAATAATAACTCATTCCCTCGAGTGTGGATCGAACCACAACCGGCGCTTTACAGTCACAACCCTAGTACCTCCTGTATCACAACGGCCTCAATAAAAAAATACGCCTAATTTATATAATGATTAAAATTTTTGTAAAATACACGACAACAGCAATTTATAATTAAGTGGTCAGAACGGGGATGATCCCCCAATCATATCTAATCCCGGTTCCTGGTCCGTGGTAATGTATGTTATTTATGACGCTTATTGTAATGCGTCGCGTTGCTTTTACATAGGAATACCTCGCATTTACATTTTTTTTCAGCTTCACGCTGTATCCCAGCAGGGGTAAGCAGGCTGCCTGCCTAATGATCTTTCCCCACTTTCCGTACAATTGCATGTTGAGAGGCGTGTTAATATTTGATTTCCTCTAGTGGGAATCGAACCCAAAACCTGTCTCGTTTACAAGCTTGAGTTAAACCCCTGCGCCACGATTGGCTTCATATTCATATTTGTTCCGATTTTATTATGAAAATATTATAAAATTTTGTTAAATTATAGGACATTTTTTTTATTAAGATATTTATTTCAAATAATTTGAAAGTAGGTAGTAATTTTTTTTCTTACCATCAAATTTAATACTTTTTACGACGTAGCCATCTGTGGACGACTAGCGGAAATAAAACAGCAAAGCATGTTTTGCCGCAAGTTGTAAAGCTGGTGATGCTATTCAGCGATAGAGGGCGGTTAAGAGAGCATTGTGACAATATATTTTAATTTTTATTTTAGTATTAAGTTGTAACATATTATAACGCTTATTTCTTTTACAGAATGCACCGAATCAAGAACCTGTATACAGAAAAGTGGCGATTGTTGAAAATTTCTTTGATATAATCTACACTGTGCACGTTGAACTTGAAGGAAGACCAGGCAAGCATGCGGGACAAAAACGAACTTATAGAACTGTAAGTATTATTTATTTAATTTTATTCAACATTAAGGCGATCAATTGGAGATATTTTTCATCTTTTTAATGTTAGTATAGTATTTTAATTTATGAAGGAAGTGTAGGTATAGATAGCGCCACCTAGTAAGGTTTATGTGAACTTCCATATTCTAACTTCTGTATGTAGCTTCGCTACAACAAGTTCGAGGACTAATAGATGGCAGCACTGTCTGTGTTCAATCCTAAATGTATTCTTTTTTTATCTTATGACAATTATGTGATAAACAAAAATTTATTTGGTAAAGTATATCATAATTTAGCAACATCAAAATCGTCGAGTGTCTTTTTATTACTTAAAATAATTTATAACTTAGTTATACATTCAAATCTATATACATATATAAAATACATAATAACTCAAATAAACATTTCTGTATGGAGTTAAGCTCCATACTTATAGGTACATATAAGAAAACAATTATTGGTTTTATACATCATTAGTATTGGTATTTTATTATCTACACATATTTCGACTATTTGCTAAAACTCAATTCGTCTAAAACGGACAGGCGATTATTTTATGAAAATAAACAAGAGAACAGAATGTAGCCTTTTATTTAATTAGTCAATTCGTATTATTTAAACGAACTTTTCATAGCATACAATAGCTAAATATAATACAAAATATTTCGATTATATCATAAGGAATCGTTTAACAAAATTTATATTTATATTTCTCCTTAAACTGGCGGCGATATTAAGAAAAATATAAATAAATCTTCTTTACCCACAGATAACGGAAACCTACGCGTTCCTCCCCCGCGAGGCAGTCACGCGTTTCCTCACCGGATGTGCGGAGTGCGCGCGGCGCCCGCGCAGTGCCTCGCCGCCGCCGCTGCCGACCCCCTCCCCCTCCCCCACGAGACACCCTACTTACCTCCCTTTTTTACCCCACTGTCAACCAGAATTCACCAGAAACTGGGAATCTGAGATAGATGCGGCACAGAATTATGCATTCGAGCCTAAATACGATTATACCGATCTGCAGCCTCTCAAAAAAGTTGATAGCCCTAAACCGGCTGAAGAAGAAGAACCAACGTATATAGAATTGACTACAAAGAAAAGTAACGGTTTTGATACACCACTTTTCAATACAGAGCCGTTTA
>DWQW01009128.1:0-13234 GCA_018249695.1 Heliconius erato demophoon
CAAAGAAGAACAGCTCGTTTTATGTAATTAACAAAACCGACTCAGATAACAATGGCTCAAAGGCCACTCGATTTAATGATGTGACTAGTAACAAGGAAGAGATAAATTGAAACTATTCTATTGTTATAATATTCTTTGAAAAAGTTTTAAATTTACAATGATATTATATTATATTTCTGACCCCAATTAAAATGGAACAGTTCGTCGATCAGTCGTCAATAAGTATTAAAATATTACTAGCTTATTTCTTTGTGTATTTGTATTTAAAATATCGTTTTTTTTTAACTTCCCGCACACAAAATGTCAGGTAGAGGGAACCTATTATTAAGACACATCCTTTTCCATTATCCCTTTTCCGCCGAATTTTCAAGACATTACTTATTGAGTGGCGAAACTCAACGCCGCGCTTTGCATTGTTACCAGAGCACATATCCGCGCTAAATAATATATCAAGTGATTAATTTCCTCGAGTAGGAGTTGAACCCTCAACCGTCGTTCACAGTTCATGAGGTGTGCCACTTCGCCACGACAACAGGTATAAGATGAGAACCGAAAAGGTATAATAATATAGGAAAGCCTTTGATTCCATTAAAATATGGTCTTTTTTGAGTCCTTATAACGGTGCCAAGCCGACAGGCCTATGGTTGTCCATGTACAGAATCGTCAATCTAAGCTTATCCATCCGCATTGTGGAGTGACATAAGGAGATGTAATTTCCTACAAATGATTCACTAATGTATTGGAAGTCATGTTCAAAACGCTGCACTGGAAATGACAGGGATTCTACTAGGACGGACGGATGGAAGTATCTGTGTATAACAGTAATAAGAAAAGGACTACATAATTATTATATTGCGGCGTTGAGTTCTGCCACTCAACACGCAATGCCTCCAGAATTCGGCAGAAAGTGGGGAACGGAGTGTCTTAACACTAGGTTCCCTCTGCCTACCCTGCTTGTGCAGGATACAGCGTGAAGCTAATTTTTTTTTTTTTAACTACATAATTATGTATGAGGCCAGTCGTGGTGCAGGGGTACAAAGCGTGACTGTATTCGATTCACACTGTATTTTCATTTCTTCGCTTTGGTGTCAAGGCAAAGCGCGGCGTTGAGTTTCGCCACGCAAAACGTATTGTCCTCAGAATTCGGTGGACAACGCGGAACGGGCTGTCTAGGTTTCCTTTGCCTACCCTGCTTGGATACAGCGTGCAGCTAAATAATATAATTATGTATCTGTAAATCTGTAACATAAATTGTCACTAATGTCAGATATTTATCAGATAGACCCTGAGAGATAAGAGCCATGAATGTTTTAAATATGCTAATAGTGACAAATTAAAAGAGAACCCTTACAATGTAAATGCAAATTGAGGTACGGGATTTATTTTTTTAAGAAATTATTAAGAAATCCAGCAATATTATAGTATTATTGAATTTTAAAGACCGTATATAAAATAATAATTAATACTAAAATAAAAACGTAGAGACATCACAAACTAATCTAATCTAAGACACGTGTCTCATTTTCATTACATTACTAACTTTAGCAACTAATCTACTAAGTAATATAATTTGGGACTTCAATTTAGTTGGTTTCCGCTATGGAACGATACACTCATATTATAACAAAAAGCAAACAATTCATCGGTAAACCGAATAAATAAAATTAAATATTACGTATTAATATGTTATTTATTTTTACATGTTTACTTTTGTAGAGAAAAACAAATATGGCTTATTTGTTTAATTTGTCTCGTATTATTTACGCTGGAATAAATAGGCTGTTTGAAATATAATAGGTGTGTGATGTGTACTTCTATAGAGGTTCCATTTGGTGGGAAATACTATGTTCAAGATAGATTTTCGTAACTTCACCATAAGGTTAACTTAGGAAAAACAAGTCGCTAGTGTAACGAAATTAAATATCTCGAGACTTTTACTGAACTTATATTTCTTTCAAGAACAAAATATCACTAAATTTGTACGATGTGACTGTTAAATAAAATAAAAATAAATAAATAAATCAGCTTCACGCTGTATCCCGCACACAGCAGGGTAGGCAGAGGGAACCTAGTCCTAACACACTCCGTTTCCCACTTTCTGCCGAATTGCGTGTGAGGTGAGTGGCAGAACTCAATGCCACACTTTACCTCGTCGGTAGAGCGAAGAAATGGAAACATAAATTTAAGCAAATATTTCATCTTCTCGAGTAGGGATCGAACCCACAACCAATCGGTTTTACAGTCACACACTTTGTGCCTCTGCGCCACGACTAACCTGTGTGGCTGTTAAATCCTAATACTATATATTATTCTAGAGGATCTCTATCTCTTTCCTTAGTCTAAAAGTACATCTTGAATTTCCCGACCACATGAAGCGTCATTTTAATAGTGTCACTTGGTAGTAGTTATATAAACTTTTTTACAAAAATATATTTTAAATAAACTAAAACGTCGACTACGTTTTTATAATAAAATTATTTCAAATAACAAAATTATAAACATAAAATCATTATAATTGGCTTTAATAGTTACTTTTGGGTTTTTACAATGATTCTCGTAGTACCACCCGCCCTAAGGCATATTCATGTACGTGGGTGATCTGAATAAAAAAAGAAACCAATATTTTTTTAGGCAATATTTTCTCTTGTATCAATATTTCTTTTCATACTATACAGTTACTAAAAAATTATAGTGTTTCAATGAAATATTTAAATTTATAATTATTGTATTAAATTACAGTGCTTATATACTCCTTTGAAATGTCAGATTAAAAGAAAATAGGCAAAATTTTAATTAACTACATACAGAAAAAATTTAAGATTTTCGAAGAAAGAAAAGGTTAAGCTGAAAAGGAAGCAACACTTTTTAGATTTAACTTTTATTTTTCACCGGCTCTATTTTTTCTTAAGTTACTTCATCGAATCTAGCTCGCGGTAATTGACTTTGTTTTAACAAAAGATAGGTAATGACTTAACTACTAGAAACCGAGGAATTAAAAGTTAGCTTGCTCTTATTTCACTCAGAGAAGCTGTAATTCACTTTTTATCTAAAATAATGAGGCTAGTCGTGGTGCAGGGGTATGAGTGTGTGACTGTTAATGTGATTGGTTGCGGGTTCGATCTCCATTCGAGGAAATGAAATATTATGTAAATTTATAATTTTTTTTCTTCGCTTTGGTGTCAGTGCAAAGCGCGGCGTTGAGTTTCGCTATTCCCTAGAAGCCCTAAAACGATTTCTTCAGAGTAGTCACGGATGGAATCAAAACTAGATAACATTAAAAAAATGGTAGAGTCAGTCAAACCAAAAGTTCTTGGAAACCATCTTAAATATATTGTAATAAAAGCAAAAGCAGCTTCGTTGTATTCCGTACATGTTGTATTCCGCACAAAGCAGGGTAGGCAGAGGGAACCTAGTGTTAAGACACTCCGTTCCCCACTTTCTGTCAAATTCTGGAGGCATTGCGTGTTGAGTGGCAGAACTCACCGCCGCGTTTAGCCTCGACACCAGAGCGAAGAAATGGAAATATAAATTTAAGTAAACATTTCATCTCCTCGAGTGGGGATCGAACCCACAACCAGTCGATTTTACAGTCACATATTATATATTGTAATGTCGTATAATATTAAGGTAACGTTGAAACTTATGGGGGTGGATAAAACAAAAGTGAAACATATCATAGCTGCCTCTTGAATAAGTTATTTTCCGACGTTAAGCTTGAGTGTCAGTGACGTGAAGATGTACTTCCCCTTGAAACCTCCTCTTGCTGAATTTTATATAAATTAGATACTTTACGGGATTATAGGATCCGTCACTTTAAATAACTGCTGTAGGAATTTATGATAACACATAAGTAGACGTTCGTGTTGTTGCAATATATCATTCTAAATTTTATATCTTACTGTATTTTGTAATTTTTCAAATAATATTTATTATATAGTTTTATGTTTTTATACTGTGCCGAATTTTGGAGGTATTGAGCGTGTTGAGTGGCAAAAACTCAACGCCGCGCTTTGCCTCGCAACCAGATTTCATTCTTAAGAACTTTTCTATTTTAATTTTACTTATTTAATCTACCCCTATTGTTCTAAGAACTCTTCATCGTATAATTTTGTTGTTATATATATACAAAATAGTTTTAGTAATGTAGTAATAATTGAGAACAATCGTGGCGCAGGGGCAGAAACATTTGACTGAAAATGTATCAGGTTGCTAGTTTGATTCCCTTTCAAAGAAATTAACTATTTCATATTTTAATTTCTTTGGTCTAGTGTCAAGGTACAGTGCGGCGTTAAGTTCCACCACTCCACACGCAATTCCCAAAATTCGACGAAAAGTAAGGGAATGGTGTTGTCTTAATGGGAACGGAATCTTAACACTAGGTTCCCAGGTTCCCTCTGCTTACCCTGCTATTTATGAGATAGTGCGTGAAGCTGAAAAAAATATAATCTAACAAAAAACTTACCTTGGGAATAAAAATGAGTGCCATACTCAGGAAACAACAGAAGACGATAGCTAGTGATACGAAGGCGAACGCGGCGTCCTGCTGACTGGCTATCACCAGAGTCACTGGACCAGTGATGAGGCAGAGCACCACCACGTTGTAAATGCTCATGCCGACGTATCGAGAGTCGTTGATTTGGCGAACCTTCACCGAACGGGTTTCGTAGGCAAGGAACAACCCAAATACCAGCACAAGGCCTTTATATCCGTACATTACACCTGAAACAATTTAGTATGATAAATACATTTTGAAATTAATAATACACTGTAGGGCCAGAACGAGGCTAGTGGTATCGCAGAGGCACAAGCGTGTGTCTGTAAACGCGGGTGGTTGTGGGTTCGATTCTTACTCGAGGATGAATTAAATATTTAATATTACTATATACTTTAGAATTTGACGGGAAATAGGGAACGGAAGTCTCTTGATGGAATGGAATGGAGTGTCTTAACTCTCTTCCAACCACAAAAACAACCTAGTGTTAAGACACTTCGTTCCTAACTTTCCGCACGAATTCGAGTCTTTTTATGGTTTCCATAGGACAATTAAAAAGTAAAGTGTGATGCGTAAGGGAATCTCTTTATATATTTTCAAATTATGCCAAATTCTTCATAAAAATGTTTTTAACGACCAAAAAGTTGTTGCCGAAGTTAGCGACGCTAACGAGACGCGGTTGACTTTGACGAGGATTTATAAATTTTCTTTATTGTTTATGAGAGCAGAAATTTTATTTATCTCATTATAATAATAGGATATCGTCTCGTCTCTCACGTCCCTGAAAATAACCGCTATCGGTCTCTAATACTTCGTAACTTTGGTAATTAATCAAAAGTATTATGAAAATTCTCTATTTTCCTTAATATCCCCGTTTGAAATTTGATGAAAAATTTTTTGAAAGCTGATTTTTTAAAATATTTATACTTTTTTCAGATCCATTAAACATAGATTATATAAGCCACATTGAAATATATTTTCTTTATAATAAATTTAATATTTTTGTAAGAAAAATCCCATTTTATTATATTAGTTCAGAATGACACCGAGACATAAAAAACACTCTCTATTACCGTACAGTCCACTTTGCAATGGACTTTGTGAACTTAGAACGGGAGTCGAGTATTATTGTAGTGTGGTTTCTTTACTTTTTACTATGTAATACATTTTACATATAATGTGAAACATACAAAATAATCCACGTATTTATGGTTAATATTATAGAATAAATCAAATCAGAGCGTGTGATAATTATGAAAGAAGGTCAGTTTAATATATTATAACAAAATATGTAATATTGTTCAAATTACTTGTGTTTTTATATATTTTATAAATCAGCTTCACGCTGTATCCTGCACTTTCTGCCGAATTCTGGAGGCATTGCGTGTTGAGTGGCAGAACTCAACGCCGCGCTTGTCCTCGTCACCAGAGCGAAGAAATGGAAATATAAATTTAAATAAATAGACTCCTCGAGTGGGGATCGAACCCACAACCAGTCGGTTTTACAATCACATTTTGTTCCCCTGCGCTACGACTGGCCTCAATATTATACCTTTTATCTATAAACAGTAAAAACTGAATGTTTATACACATGTATTAGTAACTATTACACGCTAAGGCCAGAAAAGATATATCCTTTCCAGACCTTAGCGTCTAACAGTAGAGTATGATTATTTCAAAAGAGAACCTGATGAAGAATCATAATAAATTAGCTAAACTATAGGAAATAAGGAAATGACTCCCTAACAAAAGTTGGTCGGCGTAGTATGTTATGTGAAACTTTCAATAACAAATATCGATATAGTGTCTTAGTTAGAGTAACTTTTGTTATAAAAAAGAACAAATGTATGGAGTTTTGAAGTATATATGGTTATGGAGTAACTATATGAGATAGGCAAAAAGAATCACAAATTATATTAGTATTAAGATAATACGCTCCCGTTATGACAATTCCGTTTTCCACTTTCCGCCGAATTCTAGTGGCACTGCGTGGTGGAACTCAACGCCGCGCTTTGTCTCGATACCAGAGCGCAAAAACGGAAATAATAAATATTTTATTTTAGTGAGAATCAAATCCACAACTTGACCTTTTCACCTGCGCCACAACTAGGCTCAATAATTCGGATTCTAGGCTTATTATTATCGGTCCTTATAATTAATATATAGTGCTAAGTGCAAAGTTGATAGATAACAAATCAAATCAAATCAGCTTCACGCTGTATCCCGCACACAGCAGGTAACCTAGTGTTAAGACACTCTGTTCCCCACTTTCTACCGAATTCTGGAGGAATGGTGGGGATCGAACCCACAACCAGTCGGTTTTACAGTCACACTTCGTGCCGCTGCGCCACGACTGGCCTCAAGTTGATAACGTCAAACCAAAATAAACCATATCATAAAATAGCATCAAAATGTGCATCATGTGTTGTAAAGGGAATTGTTTGGTGAGTGCTGCTAAAAATAAAAGGTAAAAAAAAACCAGCAAATCCTATATAGAGTACGTACATGAAAAAAGAAATAAAACAGCGTACAGCTTTTTTGCCCTAAAAAATAAGAAAATTAGAAATGTTCATTTCTATTCTGATTTTCTACATTTTTCTACCTTTTTTTTTTAAATAAATGTGCAAACGACGTATGTTTATGTTTCAATCATCGATTTCGTGTTTGGAGAAGTAATTAAATTCTTATATTACTTATGATTACAAACTCCCTCAGCCGCTTTGTTGTATGACGTAAAGAATACTGAACAGATTTAGATTAAATTTTAAATTAAATTTATACATTAAATTTATACTATTATGAAAATGTAAATAGTTTGTATAATTTGGATATTTTATTAATTACACTATGATAGCCAAATTAAATATCTGGGTATTAAAATTATATATTTGGGTAAATATGGTTCTTATACTATTATTAGCGAACTCGTGTAAAAGAGGGTAGATTTAGGTGAAGACAACTATAAAAGCAGTGGAATTGAGTCAATCGGGGGTAGTTGCTTGTAGGCAACGGCCCTTATTTGAAGGAAACTACTGTAAAGGTTTGTTAGTAGGTGATACATATCACTTATTGCAATTACATAGTATCCCTTTCCAAATAGTTTAGAATCATATAGACGATATGTGTTTTTATAGTGTTTTGTTCAAAACGATAACCGCTTCCGATTTCTAACACTATATTATTTATACAACAATAAATTTAAAGAGACGAAGCCGCGTTTGTGTCGTTAGTTTTACATCAAAATAATTTAAATAATCAATTATAATCTTGGTTACTTAGTAAAAGTAAATAATTTTGCTAACGTCGCGTCGTTGAGCTTACAAATAAAAAAAAACAAACAAATAAAAAATTAAATAAATTTAATAAATAAAAAAACAAACAACATAAACAATTTAAGATTTATAAATGCTTAATGACTTTTCCAGAGTTAATTTTAGTCAGTTTTTATTAATTAAGACTTACAGCTGTAATTAAAACCTTTTTCAACTTTCTAAGAAGCAAAGTAAGTTAAATTTTTAAGCTGGTCTAGTGTCTACGAGACAGAAAGTTTGCATATTTCAAAAGTTTCGTGCGCAGTCTGTTGTTGAGGAAAATAAGAAGTGAAATGAAATGTTTGTTAAATTTTAATTTTTGTATTAAAATTGCTTTTGAAGGTACAATGCGTTTATTACGGATGGATAATTTTTTCTTAATATATTTTGGGATTATATTTGACTTTAATTTTGTATATAATATTATATTTTCTTAAGCTTATCGGTTATATTAATCAGTTTCATGTTGTGCCATGCTCATAGCAGGGTAAGCAGAGGAAATCCAGTGTTAATAATATTGGTAATATTGATTAAAAGAAATAATATGAATTAAAAGAAGTGTGAGACTGTAAACGCGACCTGTTGTGGGTTCGATTCCACTCGAGGAAATGAAATATTTATCTAAATTTATATTTTCATTTCTTAGCTCTGGTGTCGAGGCAAAGCGGCATTGAGTTCCGCCATTTAACACCCGTCGAACCCATAACCAGTGGGTTTTACACTCACACTTTGTGCCACTGCGCCATGACTGGCCTCATAATAATGCTATATTTAATAATAATAATCTTTACAAAATGTAATAAACTGATATTCGGAATACATACATGTAGGGAGTAGGATAAATATTAAAAATTGTTCTGGTCTATTGATAAATCAGAAAGAACTTTAACGAACGACTATATTTCGTAAAATTTTCCAATAAAAAACATTATCGATATTCGAGATGCAATTTAGATATATGCGTCAGCGGCCGCATTTTCATCCATTTAATTTACGGTTTCAGAATTTAAAATAAAAAAAATAACGTAATAACCTCATGTTGTTAAAGTTTGAAAGTTAACTGCCAAAATATTTGCATGACTTTTTTAACGCTTTATACGAGGTGTGTTCAAAAAGTATAGCGTATTTTGAATTTTCGCGGGTTACGTATATTCGAATTTCGCTTAATGTTTCTCACTTATTCTGACAAGTTCGGCCATTTTGAATGTTCAGTTTATTGTTGACAGCTGCTTTGCTTTGCTTTGCTTACGTATAGACTGCCATTAATTCACATAGGATAATGTTACAGGTTCAAATTTGTATAATGTTCTCCTTGTGTGTGATCAAAGTTGTGATAGACGAAAGAAACCGACTAAAGTAGATATCTAAATATATTGGAATAATTAAATAAAATTGTACATTTAGTACCTACCAGCGGACACGTGCGGCTTCGCCCGCTTGAATTATGTATATGGATATTTATAAAATATATTAATACAATTATTTTCAGTTTTCAGTAGGATTAGTAAGAAAATATAAACCTTAAAAAAATCAAAACAAGCCGAATAATAATAAGCAGAACAAAATAAGTAAAAGTAATATAAAAAATAATAACCTTAACCTGTTTATAATTAACACAAAGTAATAAGTAAATGTCATTTAGGAATTTTTTTTTAATATTAGAAAAAATACAACCAAAAATAGGAAATGGAGTATCCTAACACTAGGTCCCCTCTGCCTCCCATGGTGTATGCACGATACAACGTGAAGTTAACATAAATAAATACACTTCTTCCAGGTAGCAGCATTGGATACAAATACTGAAATATACATTATTTTATGTAAATCGTGAATCTATACCGTAAAAAAGCAACCTATATACGAGCTTGATGTCACCGAGATTGAATTTTTTTCCACAAAAGCGTCGTAACATTTCAAATGGCTATGTTGTCGTTCGGAAATAATGGTACTTGACGCGGTAGAAGACAGCGTTATTTGGTTTTGAAATTACGTTAATTCTGTATAATTAAATTTTATTGAAGAAATTTAAACATTATATTTTGTATCTCAACGTGTCTAAAGTTTAAAATATTTTTAAATGCTTTTTTTATTGACAACTAATAAGTAGTATAAAATAGTAATTTAAAAGGGTTTAAAGATCTACAATCTTTTACCTTATTCAAAGTTTAAAAGTTCCTTCTCTATTTTAATAAAAAACCGTACAAGTGCAAATCGGGCTTGCCCAGAGTTCCGTACACAAAGTGGAGGTCTCGCGTTTTTCTGTGAAATTTAGGCTTAGAGCCCTTTCATTTGATACATCACTAAAGTGAACTAATGGCTTTAATACCAAATTTTGCCTTTTTTTTAAATTTAACGACAAACTTATAGTTAATTTTCTCAATCTGTAGATGCTAGCTGCCAATTTTCATAATTGTAGGTTAACCGGAAGTACCCTATTAATTTTAATTCGCTTTATAGTGTTGAAATACGCATTTTTTTCTATCTAAACGGTCATCTCTTTTTTTAAGTGAATGTAGAAATCCATTTTTTATTAGGAAATTATGGGGCCGTAGATCTAGGTATATGGATTGAAATTACAACTCTATATTTCCAAGCGTTCCTGAGGCTGATAAAGGCTCTTGACAGACAGACAACAACGTGATCTTATAAGGGTTCCTATTTTTCTTAGAAGTACGGAACCCTAAAAATACAGATTGTTTTTAATTTAAATAAAAAATTTACAGTTACGTATTCAACATCACAGTAACTCCTTACAAGCTCAATTAAATTTGCGTATCTTATAATTTACCCATAAAATTTGTGAGCGGAAAAATATAAATGCAAAGCAGTGTAATGAAGGGCCAGATGTGATTAACAACTTTAAGTTAGAATTTCGTGCCCGAGCTAGGGATGGCTGGGGGATGCAAATGCGATAGACTATGACGGGGTTCTATAAATCTTTTTCTTTTTGCTTATAAGTAATTATTTTTGTAACTACATATCTCCAAGACGTTCTGGCATCGGACAGGTGAAATATGTAAATAATAGAATATTCTTTTATCCCAGTACAAAGCAGGGTAGGCAGAGGAATCCCGTGTTAAAACACTCTGATCTATAAACAAAAAAATCTTAAGTGTGAATTGAACCCAAAACCTGTCACGTTCTTATTCGCATGTTTGTACCCCTGCACCACGACTGGCAATTTAAGAATATTAATGATATATACTTTTTTTATATTTATAATGCGTAATATATGAGATTAACTTCACAATACTTTACTTTCATCTCTTTAGATAATGATTGAAAAGAGAGAGAACTAGTAAAAAGAGCACCCATAAAGCATTCCGTTCTCCACTTTCAGTCCAATTTTTATTGCACGTTTAATAGTGGAAATCAACGCTTTATATAACTTTATATAACAGAAAGGAAATAAAAATTAAATCAAATCAAAACAGGTTCACGCAGTAGGAGGAACCTTGTGTTAAGACACTCCATTCTCCACTTTCCAATGAGTTCTGGAGGCATTGTGTGCTGAGTGGCGGATCTCAACGTCGCGCTTTGCCTGGACACCACAGTGAAGAATTGGAAATATATATTCAAATAAATATTTCACTTCCTCGAGTGGGGATCGAACCCACAAGCAGTCGATGTTACAGTCACAATTTGTGCTCTTGCGCCATGACTGGCCTCTCATAAAGGAAAAATTATTTAAACATAAAAGTTTCTCCGAGCGGGTATCGAACCCGCAACCATTGCGTTTCACAGCGCCCGAACAGCCTAAAAGGCCGAGATAAGGACAATATTTTAAATATAAGCATTTCCTTGAGTGCGGATCGAGCAAAACAATCCTCAACAATCGTTTATAAAAGATTTGTCATTTATATTCACTCCCTTACGGGTTGAATTTTGTTTATTTTGCGGATGTCTCCGCCATCTGTATGTTAAACTTCAAATTCATTTGGCAGGTTTTCAGTGAGTTTTTTCTGATTCGTATCAGGAACAAAGTGATATTATGAGATTTTAGATAAGGCGATACGATAAGTTTCTATGAAATGTGTACTTTAAAAATTTTAACAATAAGCTAATAAGGTATTTAAATATATAAAGTATTTGATATTTGAGGCTAGTCGTGGTATATGGGCACAAGCGTATGACTGTAAATGCGATAAGTTATGGGTTCGATTCTCACTCAAGAAAATGCAATATTTAGTATTTTTATTTTTTCTTTTTTTCCGCTTTACCTCGGCTCTAGTGTACCGCTAGTCAACACATAATGCCTCCAAAATTCGGTGACAAATGGGGAACGCAGTGTCTTAACACTTAGTTACCTCTGTCTTCCCTATAATGTGCGGGATACAGCGTGAAACTATAAAAAAAATAAAAAAACATAAGGTATTTTTCCTTACATTCGTGTAATAAAAGTTGCAGGCCATGACTAGCGTACAATGTAAGTACAGTTCTGGAACAGCAAGCAATTTTAATAATAGATAGAGTTTAAAATGATATTGCAGGAAGAATTTCAGATTTTCCACAATATTTTCTTTTCCGCAGCGAATGATAAATTGAGTGGATAGCTGAATTTTTTAAAAGACTATATGAAACTATTACGTATTTCAGACTTCGTAGTTACATTTTGCGCAATTTTAACATGTATTTTAAAATTAAATAACTAAAAATGCTGTAGTGTACTATAATATACACATTCGTTTCTTTTCAAATTATTAAGACCAGTAGGATATTTTAAAAATACATTTTACATAAAATAAAAAATTATCTGAACTGAAAAACATGAAAGGTATGAAATGTTAAAATTTTACAAGTGACCGTCACCGACAATATCTGTTAGTTCCGTTTAAATAGATCGATGCAGATGGTAAAAACAGTATAAATTGGCCGGATCATAGGGAACCGGTTTAGTGGAGAAGCTATAAAAGATATAAGATCTAAGATCTATCTATATAAGCTATATAGATAGATAATACTATTTTACTATTTTTATCATTTATACTTTCAATTCATCACTCTGGTGTCTAGGCAAAGCACGGCGTTTAGTTCCGCCGCTCAACACGCAATGCCTCTAGAATTCGGCGGAAAGTAAGAAACAGAGTGTCTTAACATTAGGTTCCCTCTCCATACTCTGCTGTGTGCGGGATACAGCATGAAGCTGATTATTACTATTTTAATGTCTATAATGTGCTACTATTAATCTATACTTATAATAAATCTGTAGAAAAGTCGTTTCTGTACATTGAAAATATTTTTATAAAAATTAGCCAGGGTGTTAAAGGATAATTAACAGAATCCATTTCCAACATTTTTGTAATTTTTGTCTGTTTGTCTGTTTGTCTGTTTATCTGTTTGTCTGTTTGTCTGTTTGTCTGTTTATGTAAACACGTATCACGTAAAAAGTACACAATAAATTTAAGCAACTTTTATACATAAAAATTACAAA
>DWQW01009129.1:0-13233 GCA_018249695.1 Heliconius erato demophoon
CAGAGCACGAGTAGTGCTCCGAGCCACACCAGAGCCAAGACTGCCCGTACAATATCCGTGCGGTCTTTTATACGATCGCTAATAAATAAGTTGTAGGGTAGAATGAATAAGAATCGTGTTGCCAACAGCCATAATTTAATATGATCACGACATTGGAGAATATCTAGTGAAAGGTGTTTCCATTTTCTTCATTAACCCTAAACGGAGAGATTTAGTCGTAGAACTTCAAAAATCGATTTAACAATATGTGGCTAGAATCTTAAGGAACTTTGCAGAGTAGAAATTATTAAATCGCACAAATTCATAATTTATAAAATTAATCAAAAGTTGATTAAGCTATTTTTTTCTCTTTTTCACCCCTTAAACTATACCCCGAATATAGGAGCATAGACAGAGAGTACAAATATCGGGACACTCTGTTTTCAGCTTTCCGCCTTAATTCAAATCAACGTAAGATTACGGTAACGCAACTCAACGCCACTGCTCAACGTTTTACCAGAACCAGAAAATGTGAATAATTTATAGCCTCGAGTGGGCATCAAATCCACAACCATTGTAACTGCATCGCGATAGCGCAAATTCCAATCTTTTATACTTTTATTATATGACATATAAAAATGTCCACATAAAATATAAAATATTATATTTATAAAAAGAAAAATGTTTTTCTTGTTCCTTTTACTAACTATTGTAAAAACCCGCAAATCAACAATCACACAACAGAAATACTATGGCGAGGGCCATCAAGACAACTAATTCGTCTCACGTCGGCTCCACGACTCGCGACCTTGGCCCAGTGTCTTCGCCTTGACTCTCTTCTAAGTTTTACTTGCAATGGAGATACGTTTTAATTGGACATTCAAAATTCATAACTGTTCTGTATCAAAAGATACACGTATTGTACATGTTATATAAAAGACTTTTTAGAATATTCAATTTTGAAACGAATTTGTTTCTGCAAATTGGTATGGGAAAAGTTGTTATATCTTTTTTAAATAATAATGTGTATTGGTTTCAATTTATCTCCCTGTTCACCTTTTTAATGATAAAACATAAAAGTGCACCATATATTAATTCTAGTATA
Source organism: Heliconius erato demophoon (assembly GCA_018249695.1). Classification (NCBI taxonomy): domain Eukaryota; kingdom Metazoa; phylum Arthropoda; class Insecta; order Lepidoptera; family Nymphalidae; genus Heliconius; species Heliconius erato. The sequence continues at coordinate 1,085 of DWQW01009129.1, forward strand.
CAGTCTTGAAGTACTTATTCAAATATAAATAGATAACTTGTAAAAGATACCCTAGTCTCTATTAATATTGTAGCCGAAGATCCCAGGGCCGCAAGACCTCTACCTCTGAAAGGGCCATTTTCAAGTAAGTACACATACAGTCTTAACTACATAATACACTATTAATCCTCAAAATTTCAGCTTTGTTAAAATGGCGTAGATAGTGGGATCTCAATCTATAGTCAAATATATACAGGATATTTTTGTCATATACGAATGCTAAAAGTTTTGTTTTTTTAATCAATTTCTTTTATAAAAGAACGTTTCTCTATGAATATGAATATATTACAATGAAATTAGATTTTATAATCACAATGAATGAATCCCTAGAAAAGACCATTATTGGCTATTTACCATTTCGTACATAATTAAAGATGTTTTCAATACTTTTTACAGTACTTTGAAGCGCGGTACTTAGAAAGCTAAAGAAAAGTTGCTACGAATTTCTTTTTAAATATCCGATATATTTTAGAAAGGAAATGTTTTAGAAAAAAATATTTAGCATTCAGAAAATGATTTTTTTTCCTTGTCGCTAAAGATTTGCGGTAAAACCCATCTGGGCCCTTAATCAAAAACTCGTCAAAATATTTTCGTGTGTACGTTTCGTTTTGCCCTCGTTCGTTACATATCAACAATATTTATCCTATGGGTACATATATAAAAAATAAAAGATCTTATGATAAGTGATTGTTATGGCCAATTGACGTCCATTTTAATATAACGTATTTTTTAAAAAGAAGTCTCTTTAAAACAAACTTTTATTTTTTTTACGGTGTATTGTATTTTATAATTATTAGGACGTGCAAAAACATATAATCTGCCATTTTGTTACGATGGCTATTTTGAATTAATAACAATATTGATTATCTGTAATTTAATTTTCATCAAAATTAAAGTCGTAATCAAGATTTCACCTCAATCGGAGACTGGAAAGTGGGTCAAATTGAGCTTGTACAATTTTACGTACTACACGTATAATATAGATATTTTTTATAGTTTTATTCACTTTACATCAGCTACATGGCGTAGTTTCGATGTGCCTGATTGACATAATGCAGATTCGATCCCCATTCCGGGCTCATTAAAAATATTTATATATCTCAAAAAAATGTGACGTCGTAACCGTTACACAGCACGTAAATTATTTAAAATAACTGTCGACGCAATAAGTAGGTAGGTTTTTGGAAGTGAGGTTCGCACTTCCCACTCTCCTATGTATAATGTTTATGTATTATGGATGAATAGCAACTATATAGAATACATTGTTTATCCGAAAGGTATAATAGAACTGTCATCGAGCTGACAAATTAATTATTTGCTGTACTGTTCACTGTATGTATATTTAAATTAAATATAGTGTAGTTCTATAATATATAACATTTGGCCATCGATGTGCGACCGTAAACGCGATGTTCGTGGATTCAATTGCCACTCGGAGGAATGAAATATTTAAAATTTTCATTTCTTCGTTCTGGTGATGAGTACCACAGAATTTACTTGAAAAAGGAGAACGGATGTGTCTTTATAGTGTTTTTCGGTAAAGTTATTTGCTTCTTTTTATTCGCTAGAACAGAGGCATCTCTATTAAATTTAAGAAAGCATCGATGGTTTAATTGTAAATATTGATTTGGTTTATATTATTTATAAATTCACAACCATGTTATTTGGATTGAAATATATTAATTTCGAGATGACAACATAAAGTCACGGGCGTCGGTGATTACATATTATCAGGTGAGCCGTACGCTAGTTTGTCTTTGCTTAAAAAATCACTAAATCCTCCAAAGTCTGAACCCAAGACTACAGTGTACTTACATAAAGATACATCCAAATTGAGCTAGCATGGCTTTTTATTAAAAAAATACTAAATAATATTTAATTTTACTATAATATAACTATAAATAGCAAGAAACAAGAATTCCCACCCGTAAACTTTTCATTATAACCAGCACATTCATTTAGTTAAACATAGCGCTAACTACTTAGTCCGTGTAAATTCATATTTAATGCATAACGTCTGAATTTATTACTTAGTATTTGAAACTTTTTATTCGCTTCCATAGTTAGCCTCGATTCAACGTTGGAAGTTTACTTGTTATTTACAAACGATATACAGTTTGTATATTTTTTTAGTTATACATTGTATACCACAAAAAGCAGGATATGCAGAGGAGGAGGAGGGAACTTAGTGTTAAGAAACTCCACTCTCTGCAGAATTATGAAGGCATTGCGTGTTGAGTGGCTTAACTCAACGCCACGCCTTATATATATTCATTTATTCGCTTTGGCATCAAAAGCGCAGCGTTGAGTTTCGCCACTCAACACACAATGCGTCTCGAATTTGGCGGAAAGTGGTGAACAGAAACGTCTTAACGGAAACGGAGTGTCTTAACACTAGATTCCCAGATTCCCTCTGCCTACTATACTGTGTGCGGGAAATATAGTGGTAATAGAACCTATAATTACTTTAATTACGATGAAACGAAAACGAAAGCTTGTCGACTGCCAAGTGATGGCGGCCTAATTTGTGAAGGAAAAACATGTCCATAATAAATTTGGTACATTTAAGCAATATTTATACGTATATCGATTAGACGTTTCTACAAATTAAATATTAAAAGAAAACGCCTAAAATCAATATGAGTTTTAGGTGTAAACTAACAAACATAACTTCCACAAGGAATCAGATCATGATTCAACCGTTGGTATATTCGTTTTCAAACAGTGTATATCTTAACAGATATCTTTGGTATTTATTAAATATAAACATAGTATATTAGTATATCTAAATCTAGTAATAATGGACAGTCGCAGGAGCACAAGCGTGCGACTGTAAAGCGACAGGTTGTGGGTTCAATTCCTACTCAAGAAAGTGAAAATTTCATATTATTATTTGTTGAGTTGAAAAGTGGTGAACAGAAGTGAGAACGAGAAAAGGACGGAGAGTCTTAACATTCGGTTTGCAAAATCTTTCTGTGTGCCTCTAATGTGTGAAGCTAAAAACTATGAAAATGTACTTATATTTAAATTCTTCCAATACAAAAGTTTTACTATGAATAATAGATTTAACATTGTCATATTATCACATGCTAAAGACAGTTTTCATAGGAATTATTAATTATATCCAACTTATGTCACATACAATTTAGAGATTTGGTTCCCACTGTGATTCAGTGTGGGTCTAGTTAAAAAAATCATATTACACTATTAGTCTTCAAAATTTCAGCTTAGTAAAAACGACGTAGGTCTAGAGGCGCTGGTTTCTCAGTCTATACGTTTTACTTATCGTTTTGGTTTCTAAAAATCTATTATATGTACAAATTTGTGTGTGACTGACAGACAACGCCATGACAACGGTTAGGGAGTGTAGGGAAGCATTAAGAAAGATTTTTTTATTAAATCTCACGTATTAAAGTTCACGCAAAGAAACTAGTATATATGTTTTTGTTACTTTAGTACAACTACGTGTATTTATGTCTGTTTTGTAGAAACAAACGAATAATTTCATTTGACGATGTCTTAGAAAAGAACGAGTGGGTGGTACATTTATACTTTCCAGAAATTCTCAATCTACTATTGTTAAATCTATGTTTTAAGAAATACAAGTTTTGATATAAAACCAATACAATACAATACATTTTATCAGATTGTGACGAAAACAAAACATTAATAAATTTAAAGTTTTTCCTTTACAGAAAAAAAATAAATAAATTTACATATAAAATAAATGCAAAATAAAATTCTTAGTCATTATAACATAATATTCAACATTTAATACACCGAAATAAATCGAATGGTGAGACGTCATATATTCTATTATTCGAAGAAAAGTCTTCATCTTGCGTACAGCAGGTACGCAATTACAAAACACGACGACGACGACATAAAATGGCTTAAACAGATCTTCGGTTCAAGTCTCCAAGTATAACGTGTCACGTAAAGCAAGCCGTAGGCAAAGTAAATCTGAGTGTCACGCTCACCCAATTAGTATGTTGGTAGGTGTAAGCAAATTGCAGAGCTAACGCATACTTAAGACGAAGTTTGTACGTATATCCTTATGTTTGAGGTGGTTTAAGAAAATTTTGTTTGAATTGGATAATGTTTGTGTATTTTGTAAGGTGACCTGAGATTGGGGTTTTAGTTAAGTCACTACGTGGTTTACTATTTTTGTTTTTTTTTTTTAGCTTCACTCTGTATTCCGCGTTTAAAAGGGTAAGCTGAGGTTAATTAGTATTTTTTGTTTTTACAAATCTCGGAACTGAGATTGTGAAAAAATTATAATAAAATAGTCACAAGATAGCGGGTCGCTAATTTTGATCAAAGACAGTTGATTAATACATTTAATAAGCTTGCTGTTTACAAAAGGAACTTTTAAAACAAAAATATTAACAAGGCCGTCGTGGCGTAATGGCACAACTGTGTGACTGTAACGTGACGCTTGTGGATTTGGATCCCACTTGAGGAAATAAAATATTTATTATTTTCATTTCCTCGCCATGATAAGGAAGCAAAGTGCGGCGTTGAGTTTCGCCAAGCAACATGCAAGATCCGGAGAATTCAGCGGAAAGAAGTTTCCTAATTGGAGTAGGACATAAAATACATTTTTGCTTCTAAATTATATTATTTTTGTTGAAATCCGTTAAAGTTTTTTAACGTTGAGCCATATTTACTTAGATTTTATCAAATAAAAAACTCAACGTGGCTAATACATATTAAAAAAGAAATATAACATTACTAGAGAGCGCGCGCGGCTTTGCCCGCTTATTAGGAGTGAATTCTAAAAAAACCACGAAACACGTGTTCAATAAAATATTTTTAACAGTCTGAATTTAAATATTTATAAAAATCGATGGCAATTTAAAGATTTTTCCATATAAACTTTCAATCCCTTATTTGAACCCTTAGAGGGCGAATTATTAAAAACCATGAAACACGTGTTCAATGAAATATTTTTAAGAGTCTGAATTTCAAATTTTATAAAAATCGGTACAGATTATTTTAATTTTCCATACAAACTTTCAGCCCCTATTTCATCCCTTTAGGGTTAAAATTTTTCAAATTCCCTTCTTAGTGGATGTCCAGAATATGAAAATAAACATCTGCCCAAATTTCACGTTTCTACCATCAGCGGCTACGGCTCTGCGTGCGTCTTACCTCAGTCAGTCAGCACAAGTCCTTTTATATATATAGATTAGAAAATAAAACCATTCACCGTATTGGCGCAGTTGGAAAGTATTTAGTTAAATATTCTATCATGATTAAATACAATTCTGAGAATAGTTTACGTTTAACTTATTTTTCTTTCCATAGTTTTGTTTTGTTTTCCTTAGAGTATTTTCATATAATTAATATAGTCTTTACTAAAAATCACCTGTTCTCTCATCAACTATAAGTACTATGACATAACCCGTCGACATTCGTGATGAATTGTGGGTTCTCTGTTAAGTCGCTCCGGATTAACGATGTAGGCTTTAAACGTACTGAGTCATCGTAGTACAGTATAATTTATGAGATTAAGCGAATTCTATTTTTTAAGTCATCGGGTGTAAGCTTTTTGAAGCGTTCGTTGACAATTATATACATTTTTTTATCTAGTGGCTAGTCGCAACGCAGGAGTACAAGCACGTGACTGTAAATCGAAGGGTTGTGAGTTCCATTCCCATTAGTGAACATATTTAATATTTTTATTTCACGCTATGGTGTCAAGGCAACACGCGGCGTTGGGTTCTGCAACCACCAACAAACGCCTTCAGAATTTGGTGGAAAATGGGGATGTGTCTTAATGGGATCGGAGGGTTTTACACTACGTTGCCAGATTCCCTCCGTCTTCCCTGGTATGTGTGGGATGCAGCGTGAAGTTTTTTTTTTCAAACGAATAGCCTTTATGTTGCTCCACAACTCCCTCAATATATTAGTGTTAGTCTCATAATAATTGATTCAGCTGGTCCGAAGGTTAGTCCGGATAAACAGAGAGACAGAAAGGCATCGCGTATTGAGTGGTAGAACTCAACGCCACGCTGTGGCGTGTTACCAAAGAAGAAAGAAAATAAAAAAGAAATGAAAATATTTAATAGCCAATTTAGCCAATTCAGTAAAATAGTTGTGTAAAATAACATAACTTTTTATTTATGAACCGATTGTAATTAAACAAGCCCTATATGTTGACGGAAGCTTGCCGTAATCAAATAGTGAAAAGCGCATTTAAATCGGTTAAGCCAATTCTGAGATTAGAAACGCACAGACAAACAGACAAAAAAATAAAAATAATTGTGTAGGGTTCTACTACATTAATAAAGGTCCCCAATAACATTTTTTCTTTTCTTATATACCTTCCATGTACAGACACCGATCACTTACAATTTTATTATAAGTGAAGATTAAATTTTCTCACATAATAAGCATTTTTACTTTATTCTCTCAAAGTAGACATCTCTCTATACACACACACACACACATATATATATATATAATCTAATCTTAGTCGATTTTAGAAAAATATTGTACAGCTACTATTATTTCATCTCAGCTTATCACTTGGGACATTTTTAAGCAGTATATCCTGACATGTTTATTATGTGTGTGGATGAACTGCGAAAATTGTAAAAAACGACGCCTGTCCCGACCGTAATGACTTCTTATATCGCTGAAGCTTAGCCCTTTACTAGTGATATGTATGCTTTGGAACAGCTTACTATGAGAACTGATTTTTAAAAAAATTTATTTAAAGAAATTTTTTTTTTCAGCGTTACATAAATCGTCAGACCCCTACTTTTTACCGATCTTTTAAGATATCTCTTGGAAATGAAAGTGATTTATTATAAAATCACCCCGTAGATATAATATTTGAATTTGTATAATTTTATTTCACCAAGTTGTTATTTTAACACGATTTGTAAACAACATTTTTATAGCTAATCTGTAGGTAGACTAACAAAACTGCGACATCTAAAGAAAAATACGATGAATAAATAATATTACTAATTCTATTAATAAAAAACAATAATTATTATAATACTAAAAATAATAAATTTATATATTTTTGATTTGTATTTATCTCAAAAAAAGAAACACTAAGAAAATACGTCATTCACAGTCAGCCTCAAATTCATAGTGTCAACATCAATCACGTATACAATCTGTACGGCTAATACTTGCAAAATGGTGAAGGAAATAAATCAGTTGACAGCCGATGGTTGTTCGCCCTCATAAATCTACTGCCTAATGTTTATCGTTTGAATATAGGCACTAAGACCGATGCTTGGAAACCCACGAATTATTGATTTTAGTATCGATTTCGATATCGATACGATAATCGATTTTGATTAGCTTTTTATTTTTTATTCGATGAATGTTATCCGATTTTTACTTATGTTGATGGTTTTTATAGAATACGTCAGTAAATAGTATAACGTGATGATAAAATTTGAACAGCTAGGTTTTATAAGCTTTTCGCATTAAAGTTAAAATAAAATTGGTAAAATGTGAAAAATGTTTAAAATTTAGATATTTTTTTCACTTAGTAACAATAAGAAGGAAGAATAGGACCACGACAGGCGATAAAAAATTGCTACTTTTGGACCCTTAAGTTTTTCAAAAGTATCAGCAGTTATTATAGGAAGCTACCACCAGCTGAGAAGAGCCAGCAAGTAACTTGACATTTGTTCTTTTAAAATTTAAACTACAATTATGTAACAATTTTATATTATTAATTCACACATTAATTACACAGTATATAAGACTCTAAAATTTTTGTTTTACATATTTCATTTATATTTATTACTATGTTAAAGATTTAAATTACGATTTCATAGTAACTGAAACAATAACCACCCTTTAATTATAATATCTAAATAATAGCGTCCCCAAAAAGTGGATTTGCAAAGGACAAAACAATTTCCGCCTTGCAACTTTTCGACTCGACACGGATTTCCTGTCATAAATGGATTTTAAAAATATCCTCATTAACTTACCAGGAAGGTATTTATGCTTGAATTGTTTTGTTTTATTTCAAATTCTGGGATTATAATATAACACTCACCGATATTACGAGCTCTATTTTTATTTAAAAACATTATTTTTTCGTATATTTCGTATAGATATTTATTTCGTATCTTACATTTCCTGTTATGGTAAAAGAGGGGCTCACTCTATAACACTCTGTTCTCCAATATAAAATGGTGACATAGCTCTCTTTGCGTAATTAAATCAGAACGAATGGGAGATAAATATATATTATTTATAATGAAATTTGTATTTATAGTCATTAACCTAAGCTCAACTGCCTTAAAATTAAAAAAATAAATAAAAAGTACTTATATTAAGGTGATAAAACCTGGGTATGTAGGGAAACCTGAGATCATTTATAAAAAAAAATATCTACATAAAAAAACAAACTTTTTACCATATAAATAAACTTATAAAGTAAAATTGTTAAGTTTTACAAATATGTTATGAAAGTTGCATATTTAATAGCTAATTTTCTTACCCTTGCAGCCTTGACCGGCGATGCGGAAGTAGTGAATGGCCCTCACACAGCTGAGAGGGGTCGTGCACTAGAGACGTGTAGTCTGTAGCCTAATTAGAACCGCAAACTAAATATATATTAGAATAAAAAATTCAATAAAAATTTAGAAAGTAACTCTTATGAAATAAAATAATAAAATAAAATGGTGGAAAATAACTTTATATTTGATATGAAAAAGAGTATGAAATTGTATTTATATGGGTTAGTTCTGTGAAATAGAATTATTTTAAATTTTATGGTTTTTTGATAAAATAAGTAATATCTTTCAATAACACTTTTATATCAATTATAATGTCACGGTAGATCAAAAATTGAGTTTTATTTATTGTTACTGGCATTTGATATTATTTTCAACGAATGACTTATAAATAACTTTGTATTAGTTTCCTCGTGAAACCAAATACTGTTTTTGTTTTGTGTTTTATTTTGTTATTTTTAGTCGGAACCGCGGAGGTGTAAATTTTCTGTGCTTTACTTTAACTGATTTGGAGAATTTTTGTTGGTGTTATTTTAATTTAAAAATACAGTGTTGCCATGATGATGCAGTTAGCATTCATGACTGCATAATGAATATTAATAACTTCATAAATCTTTTAAAATATTTCATTTTTTTATAGCAGAAATGGGTTTGCGAGGGAGAGGTAATTTAGTGTTAAGCTACTCTGTTCCCTACCTTTCTGTATCAATTTTCGTAATAATATTCCGTGTTGAATGACGGATCTCAACGCTGCTCTTTGTCTTCTTACCACAGCCAGGAAATGTAAATATTTCACAACATCTATAATACTACTTATTTTGAAAACGTAGGTCTAAATAAGTATTTTTCTTTCCTCAATGTGGAATAACATTTTAAAAATGTTAAAAAATATCTATAATATATATTTGCTAAACCTATTAAATATAGAAGAGATAATACAAATATCAAATTTCCAAATCATAAATTGAATCTAGAAAGGTATAACAAAAATACCCGGACGCCAAATTCATTTTCTACCTGAGACCACAAAATATTTGATATTCAAATGAGAGTGGTCACCTTAATCTTTTAATTTGGTCTCCATATGTCGTACGGTATAAAGCAAGTAGAAAGATAACGGCCCGTTCGGAGGGATTACCTTAGGAGTTAGGGACTGTATAAAATAATGTAGATTTCCCTTCTAAGTGGCGGTATGAAATAATATTTGTATAGGATATTGAATTTAATTACACTTTACTATATAAAGGGGTGGTGAAGATATTTAAAGTTAGATTTTTTGTACGTCGGTCTTTTGTAAGGTTATATTAAAATGTTTTATATAATAGATTTATTCGTGTAAAAAAAGAATATTGAAAATTAAATTATTCACTTACACTTTGAACACTGGAATTGAACCCAGATCTTCGAAGATAATAACTAACACGCCCACCATGTCTAAATTGAATCAATACAGTTGTAAACAATTGGACTCTATATTTTTTTTTATAAATAATTCAGAAAACTAGCTACCAGTTTTTTTTTTATATTTTTAAAGTGTTATACCACACTTAGATATTTTAAATAAATATTTAGCTACCAGTCATTTGTACTTGTCATATACCTATATGATGCCGATATACTTACATAAACTCGTTTTTATATGAAATATATTTATAATATTTTTTTAGCTTCACGTATATCCCACATATAGAACCTAATGTTAAGGCACTCCGCTCCCATTAAGACACTCCCGTTTGCCATTTTCCGCCGAAGTCTGGAACAGTTGCACGACTGAGCTCATTACTATTTAATTAAAAAAATGTATCAAAATATCATTGTGTGAAAATGTAAAGTTTGCAATAAAATATAATTATAGTATATGTAAATATATTGTAAAAATGATGGATGACAGATGACCTAAAATGAGTGACGGATGACTGACGAAGGATGGTCCCATCCTTCGATCAATTCCCGAATTGGATGACGGTTAACATATTGGTGCAAATGCTAATCATCACAATCTCTCTGATTGCTTTGTATTATATAACTTTATTGTAAAAGTTACAAACATAACTGTAGTAGCATAATATTTTCAGTAGCTACAAGCGAAATACAGAAAATAGCTTAGCAAGTTAAAACATTTGTACCACGAAGCCATGTTTCATCATATCATTTTATACTACTACAATTAAATTTGCTTTGTTTCCTTGTTTTTCAGTAAAACAGTATAGGTGGAAAAACATACAATTCATGTACTATTTATAGTTAATTTGAAACAAAAACTTTAAAATACAACAAATATTATATATTTATTTAATTCACGCTTTATCCCGCATAACAGAGTAGGCAAAAACAACCTAATCTCAACAAACTCTGAGCTCGACTTATTCAGAAAACTATTTTTGGAAAAAAAATATTGCTATACTTTTTGCAAAACGATTCAATACTATCTTAATGTTAAATATATGAGTAACATTTTAAAATTACTACAAAACACTATTGTATAGTTTTTGTTCGTACTAACCTCTTATCAGTGATTAGAAACCCTTCATGTTCTAGGCCAACTTGTACTTATATTATATTATGTATAATATTATAATAATTTAACCGAATAGAGCTTTAATATCCTTACCTTCAATTAGAGAGCTTTCAAAGTGTATAATATATTGCGTGTGGGATATGTTATGTTGTTACTGAATAATTTATATGAATATGGTTTTATTAATTATTTATACAGAAACCTATGACCGATTATTAGTAATAATGTATTATCATTTATCCCTTCTGGTAAGATAGTAGGAAATTGATTTCTGCTGTTAAATTTGAAGTTAGATATATCAAAGAAAGCATTTGCTATATTCGGAATATACCGTAAAATTGCGTAAATAACAAGACGCTCGTGTTAAATGCTCAAAAATCCTTTATAAGCAAAAATATCCACAATTAAAACTGCAATCAGATCGACGACCGCAAGTCTTGTTTCGAGTCATCCGCAGTGGTCGCTCTTGGAGTCGACGACATCTTTTTAAGCAGCCAAGTATTTCTCAGGGTCAGCGTACCATCCTCTCCACACAAGCGATATCGCTTTAAAGGAGGGCTAACACCATTAGCCTCATGTTCGAAAAAGAAATACTCCTAATTCCTCTCAATGTACCTTTGACAAGACAAGGTGATTTCTCAGTGATATTTTAACAAGAGAAAAAAAGACGCTGTGATGTCTTTACTGAATTTTATCGTAATTTTTAAAAGTGGGGATCAGTCGTTATATACCAAATAACGTTACCCACACAATTATTGTGGTTATTGAAAACTGATTCACACTATTTGATTTGTATCCATTTTGTTGTCTAAAATTTTCAAATTAAATAATATACCACCTATACATATATAAATTTAATTTGCGGTGAAGTTTTCATTATTCAGGATTTATTTCACTAATATGAAATTAAATATATCCATGCAAAAGCTGCATTGGTTTCGGTCTAATTTAGAAATATTTATGGATGATAAATTCTACGGCCTCTATCAAACATATTGATATATGGAATATAGTTTTTGAATGAAAACGGTATCTCAAGATCGATATCAGAGTTGAGAGCCATTTATAAATATGGGCCTAAGTCTTGTGCC
>DWQW01009130.1:0-13232 GCA_018249695.1 Heliconius erato demophoon
GTTCTGCCACTCAACACGCAATGCCTCCAAAATTCGGCAGAAAGTGGGGAACGGAGTGTCTTAACACTAGGTTCCCTCTGCCTACCCTGCTGTGTGCGGGATACAGCGTGAAGCTAATTTTAATTTAATTTGTTAGTAATAACCACTTATTTATGGCAAATTGACTGTTATGCGCAATAACAGCGGTGGTGTGATGGTAATATTCTCAGGGGCACAAGTGCCTCCAGAATTCGATGGAAGGTGGGGAACGGAGTGTCTTAACTCTAGGTTCCCTCTGCCTAAACTGCTGTGTATGGGATAAAGCGTGAAGCTGATTTAATTAATTTTTTTTACTGGAAATCTTTCTTTTTCAGCTTCACGCTGTATTCTATTCTAGAGTCTATTGTTAACACAATCCGCATCCCACTTCCCGCCGAATTCTGGAGGCATTGCGTGTTGAGTATTAGTGTTACTTCCTGCAAGCCGTCAAATCGCTTTGACCAATAGGCCATACATACATAATTATTAAGAAAGTATTTCTCTTTCCTAAATTTGGAATAATACCACGTATACCTCATACCGCGCTAAATAAGCCAGTGGATTTCATCTGACGCGTTTTCGTTTCCGCGCGGTAATAGAATCAACACTACGCTACTCGACACAATGGCTGTGTTATGAATACGTAACGAGATATTAGCTGGTGCTGTAACCTCGTTAAGGGCGGATTCCGCTGTAGACTGCGGGTAGATTGTTTATAGATTCTTATTAATTATTTGGGGAGCTTAGGCCTTTGGTTATTTATTTAATTACTTTTGGTGTTTCATAATCGCTGATATTGTAAATTCGGTAAGTTTGGGTTTCACTATATGGTTTGGGTTGTGTATGAAGCTTATTAATTATTTAGAAAGCAAATGATAGGCATTTTATTGTTTATTCAATTAATTAATTAATATGATTCGCATCTCACTGACGTCATCGTGACACAGTGGCGCGGTAATCAAATTGTAAACACAATGCCTGTGGGTTCGACCCCCAGTCGGGGAAGTCGGAGAACAAAGTGTCTTGAAGTGTCAAAGAGTGGGGAAGGGAGGCAATTATTTGTATATGTATATAAATATAATGGCAACCATTAAGACACTTTCGTTCCTGACTTTTGGGAACGTGGACAATGCAATTTTAAATACTTTCATTTCATCGCTCTGGCATTGTTAGCATCAATATCAAAATATATTTTATTACAATTTCAATAAATAAAAATCACTTGTAGCGTTTATGAGTTTTTGAATAGTCGAACTAACAATACTGTTTGCTTCAATAGAGAAAGAAATCGTATGTCAACGCGAATAAAATATAGGTAGGCGGGACCATTGTTGACGACAAATTACGGCCTATTTATGCTCTCGATAAATTATATCCTTTATTCGTGGTTTTTATTAGATACCTACTGTATTCGGAAGGATTTTCGATAAAATGGCCATGTTTCATGATTTTTTTTGGCGTTCCGTACCCAAATGGTAAAACGGGAACCTATTACCAGATTTCGCTGTCCGTCTGTCGCCTGGCTGTATCTCATCTGATTTCATTCACCATGATAGTTAGGCAGTTTCACAGATGGTGTATTTCTATTGCCGCTATAATAACAAATACTAAAAAATAGAATAAAATAAATTTGTACTTTGTTAAGAGGGCTCGCGCACAGCAAACGTGGTGAACGTTTTTTATGAATAACGGCACGGAGCCCCTCCAGGGCGAGTCCGACTCGCACTTGGCGAATCTTTATTCCCATCTGTTCGCATCTCTTACACAATTCGAAAGAAGAAAACTAGTAATAAGTAACGTCTTTCTACCTGTGACAACGAATGCTAACTTTGTTGTATCAGTCTGAGCCAAAGAAAAAATCTTCAATAAAACAGGCGATTATTCCTGCTCATGTTAGTTGATTGTCTTAAAAATGTGAAAGAAATACATAGTATATGTAAGATATTTAAAAAAGTAGTTAAGTTTCCAAAAAAATTTAAAACATTTTTTGTACTACTATGTAGTACAAGAAATTTGTTAACTGAAAGCTTTTTAAAACAGATTACAAAAATATATTATAAAAGGTTTTTGAAAAGATTTGTTTTCGTCATTTACATATTTAAAAAATATTGACCTGTAACAAAATTGCGAAGAAAATTATTTGTAAATCTAATTGATGGAAATAACTTGACGTGAACCGACGATATGCAAAAAAATTATCGAGGTGCAATTGGAACATATTAGACGTCGTTAGTTTATTATTTTTTAGGTAAAGTTTTTACTTCAAAGCTAGCCGCAGCGCAAGTGTGTGACTGTAAAGGCGACAGTACGTGGATTCGATTTCCACCCGTGGAAATGAAATATTTAATATTTTCATAAGTAATAAGTAATAAGGCAAGCCCGGCGTTGAGTGCCACTGTATACGGATTACAACATGAAACTGATTTTCTTTATTTTTTGTCGAATGTTTTTATAGTGAAATATATGCACCCTACACTATAATAAAAGTCTTCACAGTAGATAATTGTTGTTTATTTATTTCACACTGACAAAGTTGTCGTATGATTTAATGGTCAGAGCGCTCGGACGGTTTCCAAGAGGAGCGCGTTCAAATCCTGCTACGTTAAAAGTTTTATACGTTCCTAAAAAAATATTTTTCTTTACTAAATGCGGAATAATACTTTAAAAATCGTAAAAATGATTATTTTTTATGAAATATAAAGATGATTAGGTATACTAAAGTTATAAAAAACAATAGTAATTAACCGTAGAAGGTGTTATATTCGTACATACGTGCGTACATAAGAGTAAACCACGACCAAGCTCGACGTTTATTTAAGGAGTCTGTAGTTTTTGCCAAGTAATTTGGCAGACGCAGGAGCCAGATAGATGTTATTTACTGAGGCCTCACGACGGTTGTATCGTAATTCCTACTTAAATACCTTGTTAGCAGCCTAAACTACTTGCCTCGTCTCTTCTAACGCTTATCCGTTAGTTTAAATTTATATTTCGCGTAGAACGCACAGGGCTCTCGAACGTTTAAGTTACGTAAGCCGAACGTTCAAGAAGGAAAAGAAGATATTTCATCAGCTTTATTCTGTAAAAATAAAGTTGAGGCCAGTAGTAGGGCAGGGGCACAAGCGTATGACTGTAAAGGCTAGAGGATATGGGTTCGATTCCCTTTCGAGGAAATGAAATATTTAATATTTTAATTTCTTCGCTCTCGTGTCGAGACAAAGCGTGGCGTTAAGTTGCGCCACTCTATAAATCGGTCGAAAGTTGTGAGCGGAGTGTCTTAACTCTAGAAGTCTTAAACTTAGTGTCTTAAATCCCACATATAAAAGGATAGCCAGAGGGAGTCACTTTACCCTTTTACATGTGGGATACAGGGTAAAGCTAAGAAAATGTTCAAGTAGAAGAAGATATTCTAGAAACTTTATTCGAATTCGAATCTTGTACGTAAGAAAGAACATCGTGTCCAATACTATATTCTTTAGTTTACTTTGAAATTGTATTTAGACCTTTTTGTGAGTTTTGCTTATAATGAATTGAGTTTGAGGAGAAAAGGATAGATTAGTAAGCGATGTTACGTGGAAAAAGAGCGAGATTTATTTAAATCGGTGCAACAAGTTTTTAAGTTTTTTTTAGCTTCACCAGGGAACTTTGTGTTAAGACACTCCGTCCCACATTAACACTTCCTTTCTCCACTTTCCGTTGAATTCTTGAGATATTGCGTGTTGAGTAACGGAACTTGCTTTGCCTCGTTACCAGAGCGAAGAAATGAAAAAAATAAGATATACTAATTCATTACCTCGAGTGGGGATCGAACCCACAACCGTCACACTCTTGTACCCCTGCGCCATGAGGGCCTCATATTGAACATGTAATATAAATTATAATAAACAGCCTTATTTCATTGAAATATTCAGAGCCGCAACACTATTAGCGCTACTCGATGAATAATTTTATGAATTTATTCTCTTTTCGTCGACTCACACTTTATCAAATTCTTATTCAATCCTACAGACGTGCTCCTCAATAGAACTACTAACTGGATTGGGGTAATTCTTTAAGACCGATATTTCATTTCTGTAGACTACAGGGAATAAGATACTTTACATAATGTTCGCTCGGAGTTTTATAATTTATTATAAATTTAGTTTTTTTATATCTTATAAATTTATATGGAATAATTTGTTGTAGGTAAGTTGTTTTTGAAAGTAAATTTTCGCATATTAAAATATAAGTGACATATAATTAATTATTTTATGTTATATGTAACAATTAGGCCAGACGAGGCGCAGCGGCACAAAGCGTGACTGTAAAACCAACTGGTTGTGGGTTGTGATGAACAATTTACTTAAATTTATATTTCCATTTACTCGCTCTGGTGTCGAGGCAAAGCGCGGCATTGAGTTCTGCCACTCAACACGCAATGCCTCCAGGATTCGGCGGAAAGTAGGGAACGGCACTCCGTTCCCCACGTGTCTTAACACTAGGTTCCCTCTACCTACTCTAATTAAATATCAAGGTGACCTTAAATTATTCTACAGGAATGGCATTATATGCAATATGCATAATATCTAATCATAGCAAAATATTGTATTTCTTTATATGTACGTGTTCAAATAAGTACAAAATTTTATTTATTTAGATTCACGCAGTATTCCCCACATACTTCTTCATTCGGATATTTCCGTCCCCCACTTTCCTCCGAATTCTCGAGGCATTGCGTGTTGAGTGGCGAAACTTAATGCCACGATATGCCTGGTTACCAGAGCGAAGAATTGAAAATATTAAATATTGAATTCCTTCGAGTGGGAATCGAACCCACAACTGTTGCGTTTACACTCGCAAGTTGTTTCCCTGCGGCTCAACCATCTGTATAAAAAAAATACATTTTATGCACAAAAAACATTAAAAGATAATCAAAAATATCATCCTGACGATTGAAATTTTGATTATAATTTTCATACGAACACTTCGCCTTTTCCCGATTCAAATGAAATAATTAATTTCAACATCTAATCTATCAAAGTACTGAGGTACTCGTATTGTTCTATTGTAATCTACGTAATATTGCGATTGAATAAAAAAAGTCACATAATGCTTGCTCATTTTCCTTATCCACACAAAAGGGAGAGATGAAACATCCCGAGGTATTGAATGGAAAATTAATATAAAGGAGCTTTGCTTTTAGGAAAATTGCTGTCATTGTAATCGTATGCGAATCAGTGTTGTGTATAAAAATTTGCTGTCTGTAATGTTTTACTTGCGTAAGTAGGAGAACCTGTGGCTTACATTTATGTCTGAGTTGGCTAGGACTATTGTAGCGTGTAGCTATTTCTATATTTTATAACAATGTAAAGGAACTAGCAGGAATAAAAAAAGATGGAAAGCCCGCAGCAATGAAGCGTGAAAAGTCAGAAAAGAAAGAAAGAAGCGAGAAGTTAGTATTACCCGTGGTTGCTCTCTAGCTTGTAGAATGTGAGGGGTGCTTTCGAAGGATGGCGTAATTTTAATAGAACGGAACAATACTTGTGTAAATAATGGTCTAAACCTGAATGCAAGTCGGACAAAGGTTCTAATATTCGAAGAAATTAAGAAAGGACATTCTGTCTTTTCTTCATAGCAAGATCAAGGTAAATAAATAGAAGAATATTAGAACCAGTGAGTGAAGTGGGAAGTATGTTCAGTAGAGATGGAAGATATGAGACCAACGTGGAAAGACATATTGCTGCCGGTAAGAGGGTTAACGGTGTCTTTGCTGCATTGATGTGACGGCGTAACGTCAGTACAGCTGCGCGTTTGGCCGTACGCAATGCAGTGTTGGTACCGACGCTGTTATATAGCAGCGAAACGTGGGTATTACAGAAGAAGAATTAGAGTCAGCTTAGTTGATCGAATCAGTAATGAACAAATGTACCTGTTCATTACGGATTCGATCTAGTACCACCCATTTTGTGTACAAAATGGGTGGTACTAGCGATGGACGATGGTACCCTTACCCATAAAATGATTTAGTTGCCTGCCTGTCTGGACTATTTTTGCCAAGAACTCATAGCAAATGAAAAAAAAGAAAAGAAACGGAAACTTTAAAGGTCATTTTGTTGTTCATCTGTCTGTCAGTCAGACTATGTGTCAGTAATTTATTTCTCAAGAGTACGTGAAAGTGTCAAGCTAAAATTAATATAAAGTACAAGATATAAACACCCGCAGGTTAAATATATAGGTTTGTGAAGAAACCCAATTTTAATAATATAATTATATTGAATATTCACTTATCGGTTATTTTACTATCTAGCGTTTGTATTAGCAATATATATTGAATATTAAGCTTTATTTCAAATGTATACCGCAGGTTAATTAGTATGGGAATATTCATGACGGAAATGTTTGATTTGTTTAAAAGTAATTGATATTTTATGGGTTTAATCCCGTAATAGTTTAATCAAAGTCAACAAACACGATCTAATATATATATATATATGTTTAATAAAATAAATAACCATATAAAAGAAATAGTTTTTCGATTATAACATTGATTGATTGTAATACGTTTGTCGTTTCATGCTTTATCCTATTCCTACTTAGGATAGTATAGAGCCGCTGATCTGATCATCATCTAAACTGAACATTATGTGTTGAGAGGCGCAACCTAACGCCGCACTTAACACTAACATATTTTTTTCATAGAAAGAATAATAATTTAACCAACTTTTTGTTGGTAATAACTGCTGGAGGTATATTGACAGCCAAGGATGTTTATAAATGAATCATTATTTCTATAAACGACGAAAGTAAAATCTAAGTCTAAAGTAACAAACACATTATGAGGAAAAATATTGTGTTATGATAAAATAAATCTAAGGTGCTCCGTCGTTAAAAGTTCCCTTCAAAACTGCAATTGCCGCGTCTATTTTTTCTTTCCATAAAACAAAATAAATGCTATGTAAATGCATTTCCATTAAATCTCAATGGAAAATAAAATGTATCCTTAAGCGGCTCACAAAGGAAAGTTTTCGTTTGATGTGAATTTTTTTCACTGTCGTGTGATTGACTTCACGCCCCTTCACCCGGTTACGAGCATCTTTATTTATGTGGATAATAAAACTGAGCTTATAAAGAGACTAGGAAATAGAGTGTGACCTTTATATTTCACTTTCGAAATTTATATACTGTGGTTGAAAGAGATTGTTTGGAGATACTTTTCTTCTGAAATAATAGCGAGTTCGAATATATGTGTATTGGTTAAATATTATATATTTGATTATTTATACATATAGTAAAACTGTTGTAACTCATCGCTGTCTATTAATAAAGATTTATGACAAAAAAAATTTATTTGAAGCATTTATTAATATAATAGTCCCATCCCAAAAACAGACAATTTTTTTTAAATAAAACATTTATTTAAAAAAAATTGTCTGTTTTTCTGTGCGTTTGTTCACGTTCACGCTAATTTCAGAAACGTCTAAACTGATTGAAGTAAAGAATGCAGTTCTCAGTTATATTTTAACAAACTTGTTTTAATATTTAGTTGTGTTATTTCAATCGTTCAAAGTTATTTCTTAACTGTAATTTATAAAAAGAAATAAGTAGAAAAAAGATTTTTAAATTATAAATTAATATAATGAGATAAAGAAATTCATCTAATTTCTTACAAGCATTAATATTCAATTTATATTGGAAAGAATTTTCTTTTGAACAAAGCGGGTCTTTAAATAAAGAAGATACAATGAGCGGTCGCAATTGTTCGGGACAAAGTTTGTTGTTTAATAAAACTTGTTCAATATTCTTCCATACTTTGAACAACATATTTTTGTCGATCAGTTTATTCGAAGTATTTTATAATCACTACTTTATGAACTTTGTAAACAGCTTTATTTAATTTCTGTTTTCTTTAAATTTGTCAAACGTTATGTTTTTTTTATAATTTAGATTACTTTTATTTAGCAGTATTAGTGGTAGTAGGTATTCTTATTTATGGATATATGTCTAAAGTCAAATACCATTCAAAAAAATATAAAAGAAAGTTAAATAGAGAAAGTTAGAAATTTGTAAGGTAGAATTTAAAATTTTGTGTTGGTACTAGTTTAATAAATGATTTAGGCACTTGAACCCATAAACATATTGTTATTATTTGTAAGGATTAGGATATATCTGTACTTTTTTTGTAAATCAGTCAATTTGTTTTAATAACCAAAAATAAAGGATACAATTATAATTATAATAATGTAGTATTCTAATTAGTCGCACAATCGTTGAGACACTACTCGACATCGTTAAAGTAACAAATATCCGCGTCTCATGAAAGTGACAGCGTTGCGTCAATTAAACATAAAATATAGAGCTGCGCCCGTCTCCGCGAGTCCCCTTGCCTTCCGTCGCCCACAATCCGCCCGAGGTCTCATTAGCACAGCACTAAATGTACAATTTATTTTGTATCTGACACCAGCTTTGTTTCTCTTACAAGTATCGCCACTTACTTTAGGTCAACATCGCCTTCCCTCAATTAAAATGTTCAATACAAATTGCTGAAGTTCGATCAAAGTGAGTTTGCTATGATCGCTTCATAAATTAATAGGAATGAGCGGTGTTCGTGGAATTTATTATTTTTTAGGATGGCTTGGTTTTTTTAATGACTATATACGTTTTCAGGCGAGTCGTGGCGCAGAGCACAAGCGTGTGACTGCTGGGAATACGACAGGTTATGAATTCGACTCACACTCGAGGAAACGAAGTATTTAATATTTTTATTCCTTCTCTCTGGTCGACGCAAAGTGCGGCGTTGATTTCTACCATTCAACAAGCATTGCCTCGGATTCGAGAATCCGGCGGTAAGTAGGAAGCGGAGTATCTTAGTACTAGGCTCCCTCAGCTTACACTGCTTCATGCAAGATGAAGTGCGAAAAATATTATGTTTTTGAGAAAAATAAGGAAAACGTCATAGTGATATGTCATTCCGTTTTTCCCTTATAATACATTAAGAGAGTGGTTAACGAAATTGTGAAAATATATAAGTTTCATCAAAACACCACTATGTGTGTTTGATACGAACTCCGGGAAACAATTGTTTTTTTCTCTTTATTACTCGCTCTGATAGGAGCGAACGCGGCGTTAAGTTTCACTACCTAACACGCGATTTCTCGATTTTAGGTAACCTAAAATTTTTTATTTATATTTCTGCTTTTATATCTATTAATATATATTTGTCTTAACTCTGGGTTTTTCTGCCTACTCGTGATAAAGTGTAAAGCTTCGAACAGTTACTTTGAGTGAAAACTTCATAGTTCATGTTTACCATACATACATACATACATACATACATATTTAATAGAAAACAAACCGTATAAATTGCAATTAAACCAATGCAATATTTGCTTACTTTCATATTTATACCATACATAAATACATGGATTGTTAATTAATAACAAGCTGCTGTAAAAAATAAATATTTTTAACGTCCGGCTCTTACTAGTTGCATCAATGATCAATTTTTCTATTCATAAATATAGAAATAAAGTCGAGTGTTCTCTGTAGTATAGTTGTTATAATGATATCAAGAGGCCCATAGATGAAGTAAGTATCATCGACGTGGTTATAATTAGAACATATTTTACAATTGAAAATAACAAATTCATATCGTGAATTTTATTTCCGCGAAAAAAACACTAGTTAACTTATCTGATAGTCCTTGTCATATTTTTTCTAATAAATTTTGTTAATTAAATCTCTATTTCATAATTCACATAACATAGTAAATATTTTTTTTTAATTAAAAAAAATACCTTTTTCCGTATTTCTTACAATTCTAGTATGTAGCATATTGGTAATCATTTATTAAAGCCCATTTTTGCCTTTATATCAGATAATAAACAATACACTATAACAAAATCAAAGCTTATTCTATAAACGCAGAAATATTAATAGACACAAAAGTAATTTGCAATGAAACTAAAACCTATACATCAGCATCCAAGCGCCGGCGATCGTAATACGTTTGGGCGCCAGGAACTAAGACAAAATTTATGTTGTGGTTTAAACGTGTCTTAAAAGTTTAATCCTATAGCGAGGTTCCCAGCACAATCTAAGTAAGCCTTGCCTGTTAGAACTTTCATTTCCATTATTCCTTTATGTTTCATTTTACCATTGAACTTCCAAATTGAAGTCGGTAGAGACTTAGGCCCGTGACGTTTGTGACAAAGATGGCCCGTTTTTAATGACATTTGGAATATTTGTTGGTTTATTTCATTATAGTTTGAGATTGTGGAAACAAAGGTTAAAAATGTTTATTGAGACTTTTTTCGCAAGTGATAATCGTAAAAAGTAAAGTAATGTGGAAAAAATGTTAATAAAAATTATAAATTAACTTAAGTACGTACGTGAAAGTTACTGACCAACTGACCAGAAATAAGTTTAGATTTAATTTGTACGTGGTAGAAGGCAGCACTGGCAAAAAAATATTTTCGTTTGGTAGAGAGAGGAGAACTTAAGACACTCCGTTTCGTTTCACTTTCCATAGATTTTTTGAAAAAATACGTATTGAGTGACGGAACTCAATACCGCGCTTTTACATTTACCTTGCGCCAGAGCGAAACAATAAAAATATTAATAAATAAGCATTCTTTCCACGGAGTGAGAATCGAACACATAATCGTCGCGTTACAGTCACACACTTTTGCCCCTGTGCCACGACGGCTTCGATTCATGTTTTTAATAGCTATGACAAATAAATTAAAAATTGATAATTTTATTAGTACATTGACAAACTCCCATAAAACCACCACCATATGTGACCGCTCGTTCAATGATAAATTTAAACTATAAATTAACTTTAAATAAAGTTTGTTAGGAAAATTTTCATTTTTTTGTTTTTTTTGGTTACAGATTTTATTTTAGTAGATGCTCATACATGCAATCTAAAATTGATTATTACATGATATCAAATTTGTATAAATATTTGCATGTCAATAGATTTAATGATATAACTATCCTTAGCCTTATTTCCCGTCTGATTAGGGATGCTAGTCTTATTTTTTATTTTATCTAACTACACGCTGTATTCCGCAGATAGCAGAGAAGGCAGAGAGAGAAACCAGGGCATCTAGTGTTAAGATACTCCGTCCCCGTTAAGACACTTTCCTACTTTGCGTCGAATTCTGCGTGATTTTGCCTTGATACCAGAGTAATTTGTACAACTGTAGATTATTTCAATATGTTGGGGTCTCAGGTCGGGCCGAGATCTATAAAGTTATTCTATCATCAAACTCTTAATGAAGCATGAAACTTGGTTTAGGATTGTACTACTGTTCCCTACCTATATTTGCGTTCATACATATTTCATAGCATAACACATAGGAGACGCACGCGTACGCGTAAGAAATCTTTTTCAGAAAACGTCGAGCTTAGACCACTAATAACATATATATAAATATTAAATTTCATCAAAATAAATAAACAAGTTCAATTCTAAAGATAATATAATCATTACACAATAATGATTATGTATGAATAATATTTGAATAAATTTTTATTTGCAAATAAAAATAAATAACAATATCAATTTAGGTATAGTTTTTGAATAAAAGCTGCATGGTGTTAGTACAGATCAGCGATCACACACGAAAAAGTAATATATTATTAATTGTACAACGTGGCACGTCGCATTCGTGTGGAATGATGAATATTCTACGTCGTTTACGTTTTCCTCACAATGTTCCCTGAGTGAGGCAGTAACGTAATACATAAACAAGAGGTCCGCCTCCGACACGCGGTCACATTCGCCTACCTCCTACCTACTGCCGGCGAAATGAACACTTAAATAGTTTAAGGGAACTGAACCATTGCTTAGGTAGAATAATTTAGTGATTAAATTGTATTCAGAATTAATATCAGTTGTCGTATTTGAAATATAATCAAACTTCGAGATTCGGGGGCCGGCGTGGCGCAGGAGCACAAACGTGTGACTGCGCGACAGAAGCGCGACGTTGTGGGTTCGATTCATACTCAGTAAAATTAATTATTGTTTATTAATATTTTCATTTCTTATCTCTGGTAACAAGGTAAAGCGCGGCGTAGAGTTCCGCCACGCTTGCTTCTAAAATTTGAATCTGAGGAAAGAGGGATACGGAGTGTCGTAACATTAGGTTCCGCCTCCCTACTCTATAATATGCGGGATACAGCGTGAACCTGAAAAAAATATCAAATGTAGCTTCTTAAATATTTTTAATTGTGCTTTCCTGCGACGGTCGCCATGTAATGACGATACTGGGAGCGATGTATGAAACCAATGATTGTTGGACAAACACTATTTCATTTAATACAATGTTCCTTATTATATACTATAGGTGATCTGTACATTTCACTTAGGAGGGGCATTTTACGTAAATATCTACTATATCTTTGTAATTGTGATTTTTTTTGTATCATCATACAAAAAAATTATCAACATCAATCATCATAGAATTATTTTACTTTACGGAAATTGCATTCTAAAATAAACACGAAATATAATTTAAAAATATACGTTTACTGTATCATTATCTCCAGATTCTGCTACTTAGTATTAGTAGTAAATAAATACTTTACATCCATCCATTCAATTTAACATCGAAATTCGTTCTTTAAATATTTTAAAATAGCTATGTAATTTTGTATGAAAATATTTAAATTTCCATAACATAATCCTTTAAATCGTATCAAAAGCCGATAATGGGATGGATTTGTGATGCAATAATGTGGCCAAACGGAATACGATTGAAATATGTATTTAGTAACTTTATTTTATTAACACCTTTTAAGAACATTATGTATAAATGTATATACTAATAAAATGTTTCTTCTGTTGTTTATAGAATATGATTTTTTTTCAGTTTCACGCTGTATCGAGCATGTGGCAGAGTAGGCAGAGAATTATGGAGGCATTGTATGTTGAGTGGCGCAACGCAACAACCTGTTACGTTATAAGTCCTCAATTATAATAATATTATAAATATTTTTTATGATTTCGTCGAGTGAGCACCGAACCCACAACAATGGCGGCAAAATCAAACACTAAGCACTAACCCGCTTGGTATGTCGCCAAGTGCACACGAGTGATGCTGGAAGAGAAATTGGAGAGCCTCGATCACACTTTAAGATCAACATCATCGAGGGAATGGGAGATACCTAAGATACAGTGGGTTAACGGGGTTCCCGGATGCGGTAAAACAACCTGGATCATTGAGCATTTT
>DWQW01009131.1:0-13231 GCA_018249695.1 Heliconius erato demophoon
AGTGGATGTCCAGAATATGAAAATAAACATCTGCCCAAATTTCACGTTTCTACCATCAGCGGTTACGGCTCTGCGTGCGTCTTACCTCAGTCAGTCAGCACAAGTCCTTTTATATATATAGATAACCTTAGGTGACACCTATTATCTGATGATTGTATCAGTACTTTAAAAATGTAATACTTCAGGGTTTACCAGTAAACAAACCACTAGAGTTAGGATCGTATAATTTACAGCTCCGAGCAAATGTTATTTTCGTTCTTTGCGAGATAAAAGCATGTTCTTTAACTGCACAGGTTAGGCAGAGATAATCTAGCTTAAAAACCGTTTTTTTTTATTTCATCCAAATTTGAGATTCCTCGTTTTGTCATTTGCCATAAAATCTGACGCTGTCCTCTATTTCTTTTTTTTTCAGGTATAACATTTATGTTAGCATCAGTGATACAAGAGCTTGAAACTCAAACACTCAATCCAACTATAAGACCAGAGGAGGCGGTCCAATTCCAGAATTGGTACATGTCAAAAGTCATAGATCCCCTGCCTTTGCTGGAATCTATAAAGAACTGTGAATGTCCTCGTATCTACATACCTGTTTGTGGTACTGATAATAAGACCTACACTAATTTATGTTGGATGAACTGTATGAATGAGAAACGTGGTACTGATGTGGAGATCTTCTACGCGGGCCACTGCTTTCAGTTTATAGATCCTTTTGATTATTAAGTTTGTTTTGTTGAAAAATGATTTAAAATATCTGTTTCGTTTTACTAATAAATATGAAAGATCATGTATTTTTTTATTAGAGTAAAAAAAAAACGTTAAAGGTTATTTAAAAGTGATTTGAAAACTTTTGATCCTCATAGAATTTGTGACTATGAAGAAAATAAAATAAACTGTTTAAAATTTACAAAATTCTTAAAGATTTCAAGAGGCACAAGCGTGTGGCTGTAAACGCGACGGTTGTGGCAATTCGATTCCTACTTAAGGGATCGAATTATTATTTATTTCTATTTTCAAACGTTTATTAATATCCAAAGTAAGTTCGTTCTTAAAATCTTTATACACTGTAGATATATATAATAGAAAAACTCCTTGTACGGCAATCTAACTCCAGTCTCTGCCCAAACGACCCAATTCTTATTAGCGATGAAAGCAATAAGATAAGACGTCACATTTAACAGATTAATTGCAGCACTGAGTCTGTGGAGGATAATTTGGGACAAGACAGGCATATTTACAGAATTTGCAGCCATTGTTATATAAACAACGTTTATTATTTTAAATTATTATTTATACTTTAGATGAACTTGCAAAAGTTAAAACAAATTAATTTCCCTGAACTCATGACCATCGCGTGTATAGCCAGAAAGTTCAAATATCTTAATATTCTTTAATCATTTAGACCATTCCAACATTTTTTTAACTTAGCTTCACACTGTATCCCTAGCGGAGTAATCAAAAAGAACGGAGCGCCAAACGCTACGGTCTCTACATACCTCTTTCACCTCGTCCACTGTCATCAACCTCTTCATCCATGCCCTTCGGGGGATCCTCATGCTTTTTACGTGACCTTCCTCCAGTATTATTGATACTGTGTTTTCGAAGTTCAACCGAGGTCTCCCCCATCTCTCTTACCGCTCACTTTTCCATCATAAATCTTTTTTGCCGTTATTTCATCACTCATTCGTTCGACATGCCCAAACCAGCTGAGCACTTACTTCTTCATTCTCACCATGACATCCTCGCTAGTATCTGCCATTCTGTTTTTTTTTTAACTGCCAAGTTTCATAATGCCTTAATTCCTACAGAAAGTCACCACTGGCTTGGAAGGCGTTACTACTTAAATAAGCTGGTCCATCATTTTCATCTATACATTATATACATAAACAATCATTATGAACAAAGTTTTTCTGTTTTTATTCTAACTTTTTATAAATGAATAATTTTTCTAAAGTTATTATTAAAATGAGGTCAGTAGTGACGCAACGGCACAAAGTGTGATCCCCACATCCCCACTCGAGGAGATGAAATATTTACTTAAATATATATTTCTTCGCTCTGGTGTAGAGGGACAAGCGCGGCGTTGAGTTCTACCACTCAACAGACAATGCCTCCAGAATTCGGCAGAAAGTGGGGAACGGAGTGTCTTATGACACTAGGTTCCCTCTGCCTATCCTGCTGTATGCGGGATACAGCGTGAAGCTGATTGATTACTTTATTTTCTTTATTATTATTAAAAATATTAAGTTCGATAGAAAGCAATAAAAATGTAATTAACTGTATTCATCTTGACGTGAGCAACGTTAATTAATTAAGATTTTATGAAACAAATTACTAATTATACTTAAATGACAATTTTTATTACACGCCGTAATTAGGTGCTCGTGGCAAAATGAAAATTTATTGTAAGTACAATGTATTACTTTCGTATATTGTCAAATATATCACATGGAAATCTGTAATAAAATTTGAGCAACGGTTTTAATAATAATCATAATGAAAATCAACGTCTATGACTGTAAATGCGACGGTTGGGGTTTCTATTCCCACTCGAGGGATTAAAGTATTTTCAATTGTTTCGGTCTGGTAAGAAGACAAAACGCAGTGTTAATGCCACTCAACACGCCCAGTGTCTAAGGCCGAGAGAAACTGAATGTCTTAGTTACTACTGAGCAGGCATAGGGAACCTGGTACTCCCGGGTCTCTATGCCTGCTACAACAGCTACAGCATAAAATGAAAAAAAATACATATATAAACATTAATTTATCAAACTACTTTAATATATATTCAATACTTATAGCTTAATTTGGCCAATTTCGAAAGAAACGTGGACTTAAGGACTCACTTTGTTTACAGACAGCTAGATATTGTATAAATTGCCAAGATGGAATTTAAATAGTTGACTTATTTTGCTATTAATAACAGAGATATGAAAAACATTTGTATAGATATTCCGTATTGTTCTGTTCTGTTCTGTTCTTTGTTTCCTTACAGTTATGCTAATAATGCTATTGGCTTTACTATTCCACGAGCTGACATCAAGAACTACAAAAAGATGGACGACCAGGAGGCCAATCGCACATTACCTACCACCTTTAAACAGAACAGTACCTTGTAGAGAATGTCCAAACGTATACTTCCCAGTGTGCACAACAACTAATGAAACTTTCATAAATATATGCCAAATGAAATGTCAAAAGAGAAACCTGGAAGTGGGCAGGCGTGGTATTTGCATAGATTTTTGAATAATGTATATTAAAATTTCTAAATATTTTTTCTTGCCAAAATGAGTAGGAATTTTGACATAGAATGATAAATAAGAAAAGTGCTTCTTAAATTTTGTAAAAAAAAATAACGTGACTGGATTTGTAACATATTACGTTCAAATTTAGTCAGTGCTTAATTTATAACATGAAGGATATTTTTTAAAGTGGGTGTCTTCATATATTATAATATAATGAATATAAGAATCAAAGCACTACATTGTTTTATTTTAGTGAGTCTTTAGTTTTTATTTCATAGATACACGAATGGTAAATAAAATTAAAGAAAAAAAAACTTTATTTAAGAACAAGTTTTTATTGTTTGTTAATAAAATGCACTAAAAACTTTAAAATAATTTAACTCTTATAAGAAATACAACACTTAATAAATAATAAAAGCGTATTACATTTTGATAGAGAGAGAGAGCAAATATGGTGGTGCTACCACCGGCTCGAAAGGCAGTTCTGCTGAGAAGAGCCGACAAGAAACTCAACAGTTGCTTTTTTCAAAGTCAATGGTATAATTTAATTATTACATTAACTGGCAGCTATCATCACATTCAATAGACATTAATTCCATACATGTTTATCCTCTAAATATTTTTGAACAGTGTAATAAGCTTTACTTGTTAGTATTTTTTTAAAGCTTGTTTATTATTTATTGTGGTAAAAAAGAACA
Source organism: Heliconius erato demophoon (assembly GCA_018249695.1). Lineage (NCBI taxonomy): Eukaryota > Metazoa > Arthropoda > Insecta > Lepidoptera > Nymphalidae > Heliconius > Heliconius erato. The sequence continues at coordinate 3,941 of DWQW01009131.1, forward strand.
CTAGATTCCCTCTGCCTACCCCGCTGTGTACATAAGAAGTTTATTATATACACAGCGGGGTAGGCAGAGGGAATCTAGTGTTAAGACACTGCGTTCCCCACTTTCTGCCAAATTCTGGAAGCATTGCGTGTTGAGTGGCAGAACTCAACGCCGCGCTTTGCCTCGACACCAGAGCGAAGAAATGGAAATAAAAATAATTTCATCTCCGAGGAGATGAAATTATTTTTATTTCCATTCCTTTAGATGTCATCAAAAAAAGAAGTGAAAAGTTACTTTTCTCTCATTGTCCAGAACTTTCTTCCGAGCCCGTAGTATCGTATTTATAGGTCCATTAGATAATTTGAAAAATGTATACTAGAATGAAGTAAATATGGATATTTGTACGTACGTACAAGTGATTTAGAAAAATATGATTAGATAACTGGATAAGGATAGTTAAAGCAGCTATTTAGAAACTTATGCAGATAATCCAAGTTATATTATCGAACTAAATTTCCAACTTCAGCGTTCACGATATGAGTAGAAGCCATGAAAACTTTATGTATAGTTAGATGTGTTTATATAACATATAGCATATTTTTGAGATAGAAATTAAATATTTACATTTCTTAACTCTGGTAGCGAGGTAAAGCGCGGCGCTTAATTCCGCCACTCAACAATGCCTCCATCCTCCTTATCCAGAATTCGGTGGAAATTGGGAAACGAAGTGTCTTCGCACCAGGCTCTCTCTACCTACCCTGTTACATGCAGAACACCACGTGAAGCTGAACAAATATTCATAAAACGTATACTCTTATAAAAAAACCAACCATACCACTATATTTTCTGCATCTAACAACGTCCTTTCACAATCCACCACTAGTCTATTAAACGAACGCTCATTCAGTTGATATCACTAGAACAGCAATAATCCCCCGCTTGTGAGTCGAATCCCACCACATTTAATTATACCGACACGGGCGGGACACAGGCGTATTATAATAAAGCAAATCCACGGTTGACTTAGATTGGTTCATGTGATAGGATATTGGCGATATTCAAAATATATATATTTTTTGTCACTTTTACGCTTTTGAGTTTTACCGTTGTGATAGAGTCGAACAGCGTTTTTTTAAAATAAGATGGTTGTAATTTTACTTGAGGAAATTATATAATTATTTATTGAATAATGTTTTAATTTTTAAGTTCCGGTAATCAAAGTACGGCGTTGAGTTAAGTCAACAAGAAATGTCTTTAAAATTGAGTGGCAAATGGGAACCAGAGGTTTAACACTATATTTCCACTGCCTATTCTGGTGTACAGAAAAAGCGTGAAGCTGCTTTTTTCTGTCACACTTTTGATAGGATACTAACAATCTAATGTTAAGATTATCTCGTTTTTATATATCTTTTTTGTATTTGTTTACAAAAACTGTTAAATCAGACCATAAAAACTAATATCTAATAGAAAAAAACTAAATTCAGGAATAAAATCGAAATATCTAACAATAATCAAATATTAAGTCACAAAATATATTGAGGACTAAGTAATTTTCAAAAAAAATTGTAACAGAAAAACAAGAGAAACTATTTTAATAACACAATAAATATTAGCGTATTAAAAGACTTTTTTTTATAAAAGTCTTATGTTCTTCTTTTTAACCCCCGCCGAAAACAGGGGGTGTTATAAATTTACGTGTTAGTAAATTACACATATGTCATATACAGATGCGTATATATGTATTTGTAGGTATTTCTATGGCATCGCAATTCCCAAGTGAATCAATGAGTTTTGAGAATGTTACAATATTCACACAATGATCCCCATAGTTTTGGTAATAGTATTTTGAAACGTAAACCTATAATAAATACAAGAAAATGGAATAGTTAGTTCCAAAAACATATTTTAACTTTTAACTTTTTTAACAATCTCCTTTCTCTTATAACTTGCACTTCAATTCTACTCACAGTAGGTTTTGTTAACAAAATGGTAAGTAATTTCATATATATTTTCTATACTCATGTTTACGTTTACATTTTTTAGTACAGAGAAGTTATAAAAAATGGATGAAATAGGTAGAGGTCCCGATTGTTAACCCTAATAAACTATTGGGCTTGTTTATTTTCTTTTTAGTTTTATGCAGTCGGCATTTTTGTTTTTATATATTTTTTTTCATTTTTCAATTTTTTTATTAGGATTCATTATGGTAATGATAATCATGATATACTTTTTTGAAATCCTTGTAAAGAGCTTTTGAATTTGATACCCATATTGTGGTATTCGAATCGAACTTTTTTTTACAAAGTCCAGTGGCGTCCCATAGCCGCCAAGATTGTTTTTTTTAACGTCATCTAAGAACACTTGAGCTGCTAATACAAATCTAACGATACCTCAATTATGTAAATCCGTTCAGCAGTTTTGGAGATATGAGGTAATAAAGAATATTACATACAGTAGCAGTCGGAAAAAATCTTAAAATAGCTTGTGCACTAGCGAGACAATGTTCGTATTGAACCCCACTGGGATTAAAATATTTAATATTCACATTTCCTCGCTCTGGTGACGAGACAAAGCACGGCGTTTAAATACGCCACTGAACACGCAAGGTCTCCTAGATTCTTCGGAAAGAGGAGAAGCGGCAGTATCTTAACGAGCTAATAAAAACCGTACAGCATTTTACTAAAATATATACCTATATGTATATAGATCTCTACTAAAACGAAACTTGCTATGGAAGCAGATACCAAAACCAATGTGGTAAAACGCATAGTACGTTGCAACTGAGTTCCACCGCAGCGCGGTTTTCGTCTATTTTAACTAAAGTTAACTAAGTATAATATAATTCATCAGAATAACTAATATACACATAAACTGTACTTACTCGTAGCTTGTAGTTTATTTCTAAGTACTAATTGCTGGTAAATAATGGTTGAATTTAATGTCAGATAAAACTGGTACTAGTGTATATAGATTTTATTTTCTTGCCTATTTATATCTAGTTTCACGCTCTATCTCGTTTCGCAGGATAGTGCGGTGATAGGGACATAATATTATTTAAGTAATTATTTAAGAATTTATTGCTTTTTTGAAACTGCTAGAACGCGTTGCCGCAATATCAATAGAATTAAAGTGATTATTATATGAGTTAACCATTTTGTATAGTGGTTTACGTTTACCGGCATTTGTTCGACAACGATTGGTTGCAAATAATCGAGAAGGATTGCGGCAATGTGTTCTAGTTGGTATACAGTAACAAATTTGATTAATCAGACTAGGGCAATCATACTTATTGTGGCATAAACTATATAAAAAAAATGCTTCAAGCTGCTTACGTCTTGCTTCTAATGTAATGAGCTTATAATCGCTAAGTAATTGCACATACGGTATTTGATTGCCATAGCATCTGTACTGCATGGCACGTAAAAATTTAATCTGAATACTTTCAAGACATGCTATGTATTTATTATATAAAGGGTTCCATACAGGCACAGCGTACTCAACCTGGGAGCGAATTAAAGCCTTATAAAGAGTGAGATATGATGTTGTTCTCTAATAAATTGAAATATTTCGTTCCCCGAGTGGAAATCGAATCCACAACCGTCGCTTTTCACAATGCACAATGACGGTGCCATTTTTAATATAAATAATTCTCATACTTGGATTGAACCTATAACCATCACGTACATAAGTAAAAAAATGTAAGAAAATTTATAAACTTTCACTGGAAAGCCTTCTCTACTATCCCATTAGTTCCCTAGTCAACATCGTGCCGCCACTTACCTAGCAAATTGAACGTTAAATTGAATTTTGTCAAGAAATAGCATTCAGCAGCTGCAACCTAAAACAATTAAAATTAATAATAATGTATGCGCAGCGTCTGGCTTTAATTTGTGAATTTTGATCCTACTCTTTGAAATAAATAATTTAATTTCCTCACTCTGATAACAAGACACAGTGTGGCGTTGAAATCCGCCACTCAAAATGGATTGTAACGAAAATTGAGCGAAAAATTGGGAACCAATGTCTAATGCTACGTTCCCTCTGTCTACATTTACATACTACATGTGAGGTATAATATCAAGTTGTAAAGAAAATATAAGTGCCTATATAAATGCGCTTAAAAAAGGTTAATCAATTGTAAATATAAAATTTGCTTATCTTCACAAAATATATGAAGTTCATAGGATAGATAGTTGGTGAAGTCTCTTGATTCATCTTTCTTCTGTATTTTCATGGTATTTCGTGCCAAATAGTAAAGTCTTATAGTTTCCTCACAGCTCATCTGGCTTTATACGCGATTTTCAATTCAATTCTTGTCTTAAATTTTTTTATATTTCAAGCTGCTATCCAATACACAATTTCTCGAAATTAATCGAAAACGGAGAAAGGAGAGTCTTAACACTAGGTTCTCTCAAACTATTATATTCGGGAAATACGTATATAAAAAAGTATATGTAATCAAAAATGTTGCTTAAGTAAACTTGATAATTAAATTAAACAATAAATCTAGCGTACCTAAGTTACTTTATTTTGGGTAGAAACGGAATGAGAATTTGTGTAATGGCCAACAAGGGATATTTAAAGTAAAATGAATTTATAGAAGTACTACTAGGGACTAATTAAGGGAAAATAAAAATATATATATTATTTTGTAATATTTAAATGTTTTTTATACACAGTACACATTATAATGAACGAATTTCTATGAAATCAGCTTCACGTTGTATCCCGCACACTGCGTGGCAGGCAGAGGGAACCTAGTGTTAAGCCACTCCGTTCCCTATTTTCCGCTGAATTCTGGAGGCGTTGCGTGTTGAGTGGCGGAACTCAACACCGTTGATAATACAACACCTTCAAAGCAAAGAAATGAAAATATAAATTGAAATAAATATTTCATTTCCGAAGTCCGAGTGGAGATCGAACATATAACCAGTCGCGGTTACAGTCACATACTTGAGCCCCCGCGCCACGTATGGCTTCTTTTACTATTATATGAAACGTATTATAGTTCATACAGCAGAATAACACATAGGGAACCATTTGTGTAAGGAAAGATTTTTTATAATTTAATTATAATTATAACAATAAATTTAAACGGGCGAAGCTAGTAGGTACTATATAAAAATAAAAAAAAATGTATTCATAGTAGGTACATTGTTGTAAACTTAAGACACTCCATTTTCTAATTTCCGTCCAAATTTTCAACCTATAATAATAATTTTACCTTTTTTTATTTTAACTTTAAAATCAAAATTTGTTAGTAGATTAAGTAAGATTATAATATTAAGTATCATTAAAATACTTTCACCGCTTCTATTAAAGAACCCTTCTAATCGATTTGAAGATCACATTAAAGTCTTACAATCTCAGGGACCCTTTTCGCCCTCTTACAATGAACATCCTAATTTACTAAGAATTCGTAATCTTATTGTAACGGATCCGTATATTTTTTGTTATTTCTTTCGGCGTCGATAAATCAATAACAAGGCTGTAAGAAACTTTTTTAATTTTTATTTTCTTTTTTTTTATTTATAAATTATAAATTAAAATAAATGAAATTAGCATCACGCTGTATCCCGCACACAGCAAGGTAGACAGAGGGAACCTAGTGTTAAGACACTCCGTTCCCCACTTTCTGCCGAATTCTGGAGGCATTGCGTGTTAAGTTGCCTCTGGAGTTTCGAATTTAACTCAAAGAATAAATTATTTTCATTTCCTTGCCCTTATAAAAAGACAAAGCGCTGTGTTGAGTGGGGGCGAAACATTTTAACACTACGTTCCCTTTGCCTATCCTGGTGCATCCTGCATGATCCTGCGTAAATCTATTCCAATTTAGTAGGATTCTAGCTCCCGAGTACCCTCAACAACTGCGCTTACAGTACGCTGTACTACTGCGCCACAACGGCCACCTTACTAAGAAACAAACATAATATATATTATTATGAAATTTATTATTTTGGATTTCGTTATTATTTCTAATTCCATACAAAATAAGTTTAATTTTACACATTCATCACGCTTATTAAATTCTAATTTAAAAACTTTGCTTTCGGGAACGACATCAATCAAACAACATACAGACATGTATTTCATTTACTTTTGTAATACAACTTGGACTGTCAGTAATAAAGTAATTATGAGATAACCTAAATATAATACAAATTAAGAGTAGGTATATAAATATCAAACGTCGAAACGTATAAAGAGTAGAGACAAAACGCGGCGTTGAGTTCCACCACTGAACACGCAAGGCCTCTTGAATTGCGCGGAGAGTAGAAAACAGAGTGTCTTAACACTAAGTCCCCATGTTCCTTCTGCCTATCCTGCTATGTACGGAATACAGTGTAAAAATTAACTGCAAAAAACACTTCACTTTTTCGTTCATTTATCGCCCACCTTATGACTACAATTTTAGAAACGTTTTAAGCATCTAAATTTAATAATTGTATATCAAAATGGTTTAAAGTATTAGATATTAGAAAACTTAAAATAAATAAAAAATAAAATGATCAAAAGAAATAAAAGGAACGCTTATAGGATCACTTTGTTGTCTGTCTGTCTGTCTGTCTGTCAAGACCACTTATCTCAAGATTAGATGGAGGTACCAAGATTTAATTAATATCAAATACCCAGAAGCACTAGGTATACAATCAAAATATTTATTTTTAATTGGATTCAGTCAAAATATACAAGAAAATCGCCTCGTAATCAAAACCTATAGTGTACTGTCCATGATTTTTCACACATCCCCTTATATTTTGTATATGAAGATGATAAACTATACCATCTGGGGCTTTAAGCGCCACAGGTGTTCGATTCTCATTGAAGAAAATAAAATATTTAATATTTTCATTGTATCGCTCTGGTGTCTAGACATATCGTTGAGTTCCACCACTCTGTCTGTCTCTCTGTCTCCACAATTATGTGGAAAGTAGAGTTTCTTAACAATAGGCTCCCTCTGCTTACCCTATATAAGATAGCGTGAAGCTAAAAAAATGATAAACAAAGCATCGACTGGTATTCCCGCTAGTTCAAATTGAAACTAAATATTAAGCCCTTAATGGAAAATCGGATTTATAATAACAACACGTGATTTGTATCGAAACATTCCGTATACATTGACTGTGGATAAAATCCATTAAGGCACGGCTTTAAGAAGCTTTGACAGTTCAATCTAATGCCTGATTAATCTTATGCCTCAGTTCAATGTTTTTTTACCTATATGTATATGATGTATGTATAGGTGACGTAATGTCAAAATTTATTAGTTTTTTAGGGTTCCATACCTCAAAGTTAACCACAAAATTGGTACGGAATCCTCGGTGGGCGAGTCTTACTCGCACTCAACCAGTTTTTTTTTCATTCAGTAGAGCTTCTGTAAATTTTAATTGATATAACAATATCTTCTAAGATCGAGATTCTCAGTTCTCCGTCTCTCACCTGATTTTAAGATGCTACAAACAGCTTACAGAACACAAGAATATAACTTGTTCAATCCCACTTCCCGTTCAACTGTTGACAAATTACTTATTGAGTCTCATTCAACGCCGCACTTTGTCCAATAGACTTAAAAAAAATTAAAATAAATTTATTATTACCCCGAGTGGGAATCGAACCCACAACCATCGCGTTTACAGTCAGAAGCTGTTCCACTTTCGTCACGACAACAATGTATACAATTTAATTATATTATGCACGTATACATTGATAATATAAGTAAACACGATTTTCTATTTAAACAACGTATGCGTAGCGTCCATGTTTAAACACAGATATTTTCCATAACCAACAATATATAATGAATCGGCGCACTGAATAAATATTAACATGTTATTTACAAAGGCGAAGCGATTTTATTTTGTAAACTATTGCTTAAAATTAAATTTTAATGGAAAATCTATTAATTGTAATCATTATGGCGACAAATTTTATTGTAAGTTATTGAAAATGATTGCTGTGCTTTTTGATTTGGTTTGGCACACCCGGGAATGAAATATTTAATATTTTTATTTCTTCGCTCTTTAACGAGATAAAGCGTGGCGTTGAGTTTCGCCACTCAAAAAGCAATGTCTCGAGAAATCGGCGGACAGTCGCAAACGGAAGTGTCATAACGGGAACACAGTATCTTAATACAAGGTTCCCAGGTTTCCTCAGCCTATGCATATATACATGCTGAAATAGCAAGAAGCTAAAAAATAGAGAAATATAGAAGAAATCTTCGTTTTCAGCTTTCTTTCTGGTTAAATAGGTTTTAAATATAATCTGAATAAATGGAAAACGAAACACTAAGTACCTTGATGCTAAGGTAAATAAGTTAATCCTAAACAAAATGTCAACCAACGACCCACGCAACAGAAAGTTATTTTACAACAACACTTTAATAAAATTAAAATTATGTATACAATATTAATTTATTTAGAAATTATTTTGAGTTAATCTTTAAGAAAAGTTTTAAAAAATATATAGAAATGAAGCCACTAAAATTAAATGTTATTACAAAAGTTTGATTACTCCAGTTTCTTTAAGATTTTTGGCAAATTATCTTTAATAGAGGCCGTCGTAGAGCAAGAGCACAAGCGAGTGAACTAGAATGTGATGATTGTGGGTTCGATATCCACTCGGGGGAATTAAATATTAAATATCTTTTTTTCACACATACACACACACACATACACACACACACACACTTTCCGCCAAATTCACAAGGCATTGCGTGTTAAGAAGCGAGGAAATGAAAATATTAAACATTTACATTTTACTTCCCCGAGTGGGCATCGAATTCCCAACCTTCACGTTTTCAATCATACGCTTGTGCCCCTGCGTCATGACCGTCTCACATGCAAACAGTTGGAACCTAAGGCCACACTTTGTCTAACGAGATAGCAGAAAAAAAATAATTCAATGTATCGAGACTACTCCATCACCAGATCGAATCCACAACTACGATCGATGGTCGCTAACAATATCAGCTTCACGCTGTATCCCGCACACTGCAGGGTAGGCAGAGGAAACCTAGTGTTAAGACACTCCGTTCCCCAGTTTCTGCCAAATTATGGAGGCATTGCCTGTTGAGTGGCAGAACTCAACGTCGCGCTTTGCCTCGACGCTAGAGCGAAGAAATGGAAATATAGATTTAAGTAAATATTTCATCTCCTCGAGTGGGGATCGAACCCACAACCAGTCGGTTTTACAGTCACACTTCGCGCCGCTGCGTCACGACTGGCCTTCATTATTACATTATTTACATTATAAACTTATAAATATGTACATATAAGCATAATAAATACACAACACCATACAATATTATCAACT
>DWQW01009132.1:0-13231 GCA_018249695.1 Heliconius erato demophoon
CAATAAGGGTCCCGGGGCACCTTGATGGCGTTGGTGGGGAAAAAATTATAGTCAAATTGTGTTATTGGAATATATTGGTAGGTGAAGTTTGGTTTTCAAAATATTTTTGTTTTTTTAGATTTTCACCTTAGTGATGTAGATATAGGGTACCTAGTATAAAGACATTGCATGTTGAGAGGCGGAATTCAACACTGCGCTTTGACTTGTTACCAGAACGAGATCATAAAAATAATTCACTACATCGAATCCGCAAACTTAAGACATTCCGTTCACAGTTCACCTAAATTGAGACATTGCATATTAACCGAAGGAACTCAACGCTACACTTTATTTACCAGAGTTAGCCTTCTGAAAGAAAAAAGCACCCACAACAAGACATTTTTTAGTAATATTTAGGATTTATTTTTGTTATCCAATATCCAAATTGTACTATTAAAACTATCTAAAACGAACATATTTGAAAGAATGATCTAGTATCTATATATGTAGAGGCCGGCGAGTGCTGCGTGGCGCAGCAATAGAGCATTTGATTTGTTCTATGTGGGTTCGATTTCCACTGAGGTGTAGTTAATTATTTTAATTTCCTTATTTTAGTCGCATTCCACCACTCAACACGCAATGTCTCGACAATTAGAAATGTAGGGACCAGAATATCTTAACACTAGGTTCCCTTTGCCTACCTCGTCTCTGCTATATACGTGATACAGCGTGAAACTTCAAAAATCTATATCCTAATACAAACTTTAACAAAGATTAGGCTAAACAAAGTTTAACCAAATGGCCATACAGCCTGAAGTCCGCAACAATCTGCTAACCGTAAAGGCGTTTCACTAAACTACGCAGGTAACAAAACCGCAGACCGCACGCCAACTCGAATTTTGGAAGTTAACATCTTGCCGATCAATTGAAATAAGCGCAAAACCACATTCAAAATACTTGTGAGGCTAATAAATCTTTATATAAATATATGATATTTTATAAATATGTGTTTTACGCTTTACAATACGTATATATTTTTATCTTTTTTTAGGTTTCACGCTGTATTCCGCATATAGTAGGATATGCAGAGGGATGTTAAGACACTCCGTTACCATCAATACATTTCCGTTCCTCGTTTCCCGCCGAATTCTGGACATTTGGTGTTGAGTGACGGAAGTCAACGCCGCGCTTAGCCATGTTACCTCAGCGAGGAAATGAAAACATTAAATATTTCGTTTTCGTGAGTGGAAATTGACCACGAATCTGTCGAAAGCTATATGCGGGATACAGAGTGAAGCTGATTTGATTTGATATATTTTTTATTTATAACAAAATCATATTTTTTACGTTCATATGGTATCCCAAATATAGCAAATAAAGCAAATATAGCAGAGGGACCTTAGTGTTAAGAAACGTAATAGTGGTAGGTTTGAGTATATAATCAATAGGTTCCCCTTGTTTTACCATGCGTCATGCTAACGGCTTGAAACTAGAAAAAATAAAGTTGCTCCGTTTTTAAGTTACTATATAAGACAGAAAGAAGAAGGATATGCATCATTTTGAATATCTATACAATTCTTTCTATTAACCAAGATACCTATTAGTAAAAATGGCAAACAACAAAACTGCAACTAATTCCACTACAAATCAAAATTTATTAAATATTTTTTTATGCCTTCGTTAAGTATTAAATATGTCTATTTCGTTTTAACTTAATTTACTCAGTGAAGTTCATCTTGCAAAAGTTTTTCCTGTATCAAAAAGGGTTCACCTAAAAGGGGACGTAATAAAGTATCCAATTTCCTCTCCAAGGCAGGAAGGAAGGTAACAAAAGAATTATTGGGGGCCTTAAATATTATTATATATTTTTTATATAAATGAAATACGACAAATTTAAGAAATGCATTTAAGTCAAGCTTTCATTTTTTAATAAAAGCAAAATAAAAATAAATCACGATGTTGAGTTCTACTCAAAGCGGAAAGTGAAGAAAGAGTCTTTCTCACTAAAATCTCATGATTAATTAACGGTACAATTTTCGTTGTCATAATGCTATATGGTAAAATGTTACTTAACTGAACTAAATAATAATAAATATGTAAAACACCTATGAGGACGTAGCGACGGGTTACGCGATGTGTGTAGGTTCGATTTCTACTCGGGGCAATGTTTTTTTTTATATTTCCTCGTTCTGGTAACGAGGCAAACTGAAGAGTCCCAAAAAAAACATAAATGTGAAACGAGAGCCAAGTTAAATGTTAAGTAATGCTTCGATCTCGACTAGAAAATTCAAGCTCTTAATATGACTGGACTATTTGACAATCGACATTTATTTACTCACTTCGACTTGCCTATTATGACTTTACTTTGCAAGTTAGTTTACTTTCATCTCGTACCGGACTATGAGTTTGATATTTTGATTGGTGCATGTGGTAAAAAATAGTCCATTCAAATTTAGAACTTGCATTTTATTTAGATTGAACACAAAACTCGGGATCTACATAAATCTCCCATATCATAATATTTCGTTGTTTACATACATTACAAGCTAAGCGGTGTTAACGAATATGCTAAATTTAGTGTATGTAAATTAATTGGTTTACGCCATTGCGCGTTTTCAGATTTTTTACTTGGCTGTAAACGCTGACGCGTGTCTTTATATTTGTAGATATGATGTTACATTTTTATACATATATATATTATTAGCATACTTTATTGTAATAAAAAATAACAATATAATTATTGTCACCAGGGTCGCGGGTTCGGACCTGATTACCAACAAGGCACACGGATGCGAGCGCGGGTAAGTTATTATATAACTATAATTATTTTATAGCATTACGTTGTATCCCGCATGCAACAGGGTAAACAGAGAAGAAACCTAGTGTTTGAATTAAGGTTTTAACTGCCTATCTGTAAAAACTTAAAAATGGCCATATAAATTACATTACAAGACTCTAACATTTCTTGACATGCCACAGATACTAATAACATTATTCAGTCTTATTTCGAGACACTGGCAAATATTGTCAAACTTTAAACCGAATACTTTCTTAAAATACTTCTTTATTTTTAATTAAAAGTGTATTTTAATTTTAACTTGAAAAGTTTTAATTCATTTTAAATTAAAATTGTGATTTGTATCCCACATTTAAAACCTAGAGTAAAACCTAGTGAGAGACCTAGACACCCAGAGATAAGATACACCGTCCCCCACGTACCGCCCAATTATCACGACATTGTTTAGTATAAGGTTCTGTCTATTAAACTATGGTGTTAAATACCGACGCTTAATAAAAAAATTGAGCACAATATTATTTAATAGATTCTCATTATTGACTCTACAATGTAAGGCTACAGGAAGCTATTTCATTTAGAAAATTAATTCAACGTCTAACCAATATCTAATTATGTTTACAAATATCTTTATATTTGAATTATGATCGTTATATATGACTAAAGTGGTGAGGAGGGATTCACACGGAAAGTCCCACGTGACTTAGCAAGTTATAATGAAAGGTAAATTTTGATATCGCGGTTATGTATAGTTAAATGTTACGTTAGATGTAAAACGATATAATATCTATTTTAGAACTTAGAGGGCTTTAATAATCTGTTATGGCCTTCGATCTATTTTGAATTTTGTAACGGAATATTTTATTTTATAGCTCTACGGTGAATTTAAAAACATTGCGTGTATTAAAACATTGCGTACGAAACTCAATATCGCAATTTGACTTGTCACCTGAACGAGAAAATAGAAATGTTCCATGTATTTCTAAATTTCAATATCCTGTATTTCTAACTTTCCATCCAATTTCGAGCCATTTTTATATGGCAGAGCTCAACACCAGGCTTTGTCTTTTCACCAGAGCGAGGAAATGGACAGTTCATCCCTCCAGTGGCAATCGAATTCACAGTCGTCGCATTTATAGCAGTGGAGAAAAGTGGAGAACAAAATATCTAAACACTAAAGCCGCTTTACCTCCACCACTAAATACTTATATTTTTTTATATATTTTAAAAACGTGTGTAGAAAGTTCTTAGATAAAGAGAACTTAATTAAGATACTCTGTTCCTCTATACCAGGGGTTCCCAACCATTTGTTGACCAAGGACCACTTTTTTATCATTCTTGGTAGCAGGGACCACTATGTAGGTATAATGAAAAATTAAGTATGTACAATTTTCTGTATATATATATGACGAAAAAATTCTATAATTCAGTGTCACAATCGTGTGATACCCCGCCGGCTGTAGATTCTTTTTTTCAGCTTCACGCTGTATCCCACACACAGAAGGGTAGGCAGAAGGTTGTAAGTTCGATTCACAATATATCGTTCGCGGACCATATTAAGGCCTCTGCGGACCACTGGTGGTCCGCGGACCAGTGGTTGGGAACCACTGCTCTATACGCTCGAATTCGTTACATTGCAATCGAGTTGATACGCGCACAATCACGAAATAATTAAATATTTTCAAAAATTCACCAAAACAACACTCCATTCAAAATATTATCAAAGCATTAGCAAACCCTTACACTTTAGGTGTTAAGGTATTTAACACATCATATCAACTGTAATAACATGAAAATTTTCGACGCACACCGAGTGTCTATTGTGCGTCTCTATTGTGTGTAGCGTTACGCGACCGCACCATGTAGCGTCGGTGCCGCAAATCGTCTTGTTGGCAAGTGGAGACGGAACGGGAATTTGTTACGGCACCCGAATACGGTTGTGTAATTATACGAAAGATTAAAGGCGAATCATGTGGCTTTCAAACAGTTCAGTTATTTAGGATTAGTTTGAAATTAACTATTTTTTGTTGTGGTTATAGTACAAGTTATAATTATTATAAGGATTTTAAGTATATTTTTATTATGAATCACTCCGAATTAGATTTTGGAATCCATAAATTGGCACTCTACTTACTTACTAATAGCAATAAAATTATTATTCTTAGATAGATCAGAATAATACAAGATGTAATAAGAACTATTATAGTCATACAGATGTATGATATGGCAGCATAACTTTTGTAACATAAAACAAGTAAATTGTATGAATTATAAACAAAACAGAAATCCGACTGCATAAACCAAAATAATATATCCAGTAACACTCGAGCTATCAAAACAAATCCAACGGCGTATCGTATATTAAAATCAGTTTACTGGCGTAACAGTTACAAGGGAATAAAAGAACCGACATACCTACAGTATTGTACGCAGGAAAAACATAACTCTCCTTTCCACCGCAGTCGGTTAAATATATTAAATATTGAGTAAGCCGTGGCGCAGCAGCCTCACCATAATAATTTAGTCACGTGGTGAATCGCCTAAGCTGTCTAGATGAGATGAGTGAGCATGGGAGATCATGCCAGTGGACAGATTTATTGCTTCGATAACAACGTTCGACAATATTATACACAACAACTTACATGATATATGGAATATTACATTTAACATTTTATTACATTTAACATTTTAAATTACTATAAAGCCCAAAAAAAGAATAAAAAGCAGTTTCACGCCTTTTCCCGCATGTTTGATGGAAAAAAACTATTAAATTCCTCGGTTCCTTCGGTCCTATTTTAGAGTCGTTGCGTGTTAAGTGGCGGATGGCACTGCGTTTTTGTTTTATCACTAGTGAGAGGAAATTAAATAACTGCTTTCCCCGAGAATCGAATCCACAATCGTCACGTTTACATTAAGATGCTGAACCGCTGCACCAAGGCGGCCTCACTTTTTTCCAATATTGTAAAAAAACGGGAGAAAAATAAAATTCTTCCTCATGAAGCTACTGGGGAGCTAAGGGCGCCCTCCATCTTAATTAAGGCACGTGATCTGAAAGGACGTGATTATTCCTTGGGATTGGAAAAAAAACGGGAAATTTCAATCATGGCATCTATAACGTGAACAATTTCAATCGCACCGTCCTTTTAATTACTGATCTGAAAGGAGCTTGCTGCTAATATCTTAGTTTTGTTAATCTTGTAGCGTGTCGGTTTCGATAGATTTATGGTATGAACACCTTAGTTATTTTCTTTTTTTAGAAGCTTTATTTTACTATAATATTATTCTTTTTAAACTTACGACAGGCAAAAGTTAGATGCTAGTTCTTTTTTATTACTAGATTTTTCTTTCATAATCCTCACTTTAAAGCAAGCCAGTCTTTTGAAAAGCTTGCGTGGGAATACAGGTCCAATATGCAGAGGCTTCTTAGAGAATGTCAAAATATTTCTGTGGAGCGTCAAACGAAATCCATTTGTGAGTAACCACCATGGAAAATGTTCCCACCTATACTAGGACTAGGAATGGAGTTCCGATGGGCTGGCTGTACTGTGCCAATGAATAAAGACTAACAGTCGTCCGCCTTTGCCTCCAACTAGATGCCAATGCATAAGGTGGCATAAACGATACGCTATGGGCGAAACATCGCTGTGGTCAGGTAAGGATGTAAAGAAATGAGTCCCGGTCTACTACCGACGAGGAGCTAGTGAGCAGGATCTTACGTTATTACGCAGATTAATAAATGAACATAAATAAATCAGCTTTACGCACACAGCAGGGTAGACAGATGGAACTTTGTGTTAAGGCACTCTGATCCCCACCTTGCGCTGAATTCTGGAGGCATTGCGTGTTTAGTGGCGGACCTTAACGCCGTGCTTTTGTATCGACACCAGAGCGAAGAAATGAAAATATATAAATATTTCATTTCCTCGAGTGGGGATCGAACCCAAGATTTACAGTCTCACTTTGTGCCCCTGCGCCATATTTGGCCTTTTTGAGCACATTAAAGCTAAATTATAATTTTACACTGGACATCTCAGATTCGTACGGTTGCCACTTACTAACAGCTTGCCACTAGCTGCCTTGCGAGCTTATTATTATTTTTTATATTTTAAATGTTGCTTGTAGTATTCACTACAAACATGTGATCCGTATCTTTTTTCTTTGAAATTGAAAATGCAAAATGCTGCATTTTAATTTAATGTATTATTTTATTTATTCTTCACGTACGCTTTTCTTTTTTTCTTTTTCTTTTGTTATTAGATAACAAAAGTTATACCAGTCATATGCATAACTGAACACCTCGTTATTTCTCGAGTCTAGTAGTAAGGCGCAACGAAGCACAGGATATTTTCGCCTTGCCTGAAATATTTCTAAATTGGCGGAAATTGGAATACTCTATTTATACGACAATATGGCAATATGATGATACCTCCTGACGTCACTATCAGTATTTCAGTATTGTGAATAATATTAATTTGACGTTAATCGTGGTGCAGGGTCACAAACTTGCGACTGTAAACGCGACGGGTTGTGGGTTCGATCCCCACTCAAGCAAATATTTTTTCTCGCTCTATCTATCATTTCATCATTTCCTCGCTCTGGTAGCGAGGTTTTCCTCGTTACCAGAGCGCGGAACTAGCTAGCTAGCTAGGGCTAGAGCGCGGCGTTGAGTTCTGCTACTGAGCACGCAATGCCTACAAAATTCGGTGGAAAGCGGAAAACGGAAGTGTCTTAATAGGTACGAACACCGGTTAAGACACCTTAACGCTTCCGAAGTCTCCTTTGTCTACCCTAATACGTCCAGAATACAGCGTGGAGGTAGAAAAATAAATTATTTTAAGCTAAGTTTTTGTAATTTTTAAAAACTTAAAACAATTGACAATAAATAATGGACATTATTTGACTTATAACACATAGGTACCCGCGGTAACTTAGACCTCAGGTATAAAGGTTGCTGACTATCCGATATACACGAAAACATTTTTAAATTCGAACCAATTGTTTCTAAGATTAGCATGTTCAACCAAACAAACGCTTAAGTTTATTAGTATTAATTAAGATATATACATACATATATACATTATACATTTACGTGTACGTACATCAATCCTTACACATTGACAAACGTAACATGTCAAAGTAAATCAAGCGAGTGATTGCAACATCTGTCTGTTTATAATCACTGATTTAGCACTAAATACAGTCCAAATGCCGTATTACATTAGACACTGTGGTAGTCGTACTTGCTTTAAATAATCCAGTTGATTTTATTGAATGATTATTTCTAAAAACAGGTTAAGAGCCAGTCCGATTCGCGCACGAAGGGTTCCGTACCATTACCTATTAAAATGAGCAAATCAATCGAGTTTGTTGTATTTACTTTTATAGTATTTCTACATAGTGGCAACAGAAATACGTCATTTATAAAAATCTCAACTATCTAACTAAGACACATAGCCTGATACATCCTAGTGAGTAATGACAGACGGACAGACAGACGGTGGAATCTCAGTAATAGGTTTAGGTTGTTTTACTCTTTGAGTACGGAATCCTAAAAAAATATGATACTATTTTTATAATTTTTAAAGTGTTATTCCACACTTAGGAAAGAAAAATACTTTTAGAAAACGAATAAAAATTGAACTTAGCGGGATTTGTACCCGCGCCTCTTGGAGTCCACTATTTTTTATATGTTTTCTAAAAGATATGATACTAGTCTAAATAGAAAAAATACAATATCACTATAAACGCTCTGGTTGTGAGGTCGCTTCCCATTTGGAGGAATGATTTATTTTCATTTCATCGTTCTAGGAATAAATCAACGCATTGTTCAAACTCAAAACTCAAACTCTGATAGTGAATGTAACGGAGTCTTTTAACACGATGTTTACTCTGTCTACTCTGCCATATACGGGACACTGGGTGATTAGATGCTCTACATACACTGCTATTCCATAAAATAAAAAACAAAAAAAAACTTGGCTTAGCGCCCAAAACTTGAATTTACCTATATAATAATCAGAATCGAACACACTGCCTCTTTACAACAACAATAGGTCTTTTAACTAAATAGATGTTCATTGTGATAATACGACGTGAACTAGCAAATACAACTATTATTCAGGATTCTATTGCGCGTAATGTTGTAGAAAATTGACCTTTCCATCTAAAATGAGATTAACGCTTGGTGGACGCTAACTATTGTACTAAATGTCCATACATACTTTACCATCGATACCTATTATATATTATATATTAGATGAAAATTATAAAAAATTATACAATTTAAAATATTAATATTTATAGCTTTGTTTTCATGGAATTTAGAGGTAAAATAAAAAAGTTTGTCTCCATAGAAGTTTTCAAAAATTCTTTGTTAGTGCTGCCTTACAGTTCCTTAACAACCTACATGCCAAATTTTTACTTTTCAAGATAATTTGGTCCGTAGCAAATATTTAATTATATTAAAAATTATTCATTTTCTACTTATTATGGAACCTATTAAATGCTTAACTTATTAAATATGGCCAACATTTAACTCTACAAAATATACGATTTACTAAATTCGCCTACACAATGCTACTAATAGAAAATTTAAATTAGATTTTTAATTTAATGAATTCGTAAGAAACATAAGGCAACATTCAAAGGTGTCCAATTTACTTACATTCTGAACAAAGGTTGATTTTGAAAAGTTTATGAATATACCGGGGCGACTCGACCTCCAATTAGCGTCTGGTCTTTGTGCTATACATACCGTCCTATCCTGAGCTCCTCATCGGTCTTAGGATTTTAGAACCTACCATGTATTATATATTTTTAAAATCAAATTAAGTCAGCTTCACGCTGTATGCCGTACACTACGGGTAAGCAGGATGAACCTTGTGTTAAGACATTCCGTTCTCATTTTCTGTACATTTCCAGAGGTATTGCGTGTTGAGTTGCGGAACACAACGTCGCTATTTACTTACTACTACACTACTACTACTTACTACGCTAGAGCGAAGGAATGATAATTAAAATTTTAATACATATTTCATTTTCTCAAAATGGGCCTTGAAAGCAGTCGCGTTTCAGTCACATATTTGTGCGGTGTGCCCCTGCGCCACGACTGGGCTCATTATATATATATTTTTACACGCTTCAATTAGATCATCTTGTAAAAATTATAAATTAAAAAAAAAATAATTTGATCCAAACGTAATAACTCTATAATCATGAAATTTGCAATTATATGTTCGTAACTTCAATGCTAATAAAATAATATGATATTTCTCTAACTTATCTGATGATGGAGCCAGGACCTGAATAATAGAACTCTTCAGAGTTTACCAGTATGTTATAAAGCGCTCAGTGTCACAGGTGGAAAATTTATTTCATATTATAATGTGTCCGTCTGATAGGCGGCCGAGCCACAAAATGCTGACAAGAGGGAGATCGGGTGAACGGCGCCGGTGGGAAAGGAATTTCTTCTTTTCCCACACTTATTATTCCGTCATGGAATAGTTAAGTCGTAGGTTAAGCTAGATTTAGTTAGGTTTAAATTCGCGTTTCTTTCCTCTAAAATTGAGGACAATAATATATAGGTTAAATTTATTTTTTGGATTTTTTTTAATTAAATAAATATATAAAAATCGTATTTTGTTTACCGTCCAACTGCAGCGCTCGTAACTAGTAAACCACCTGAGATTATTTTTTTTTCCGCTATAATATTGGCCGAAAAAAAAAAACAATATTAGCTCCGTTTCATTTCATTACGTAGAAGATTTATCGATATTGAGTCCCACCTTAAGTGAGTTTCAAGAACAATAGTTATTTATCGAGAAACTTGACGGATCGGCCGGCAATTGAGCCAGTCATGTCGGGTGACCGCATGATGGATGGCGCTGACATGACAGATAAGTACGGCGTTTAATTAATAAATTACTATCATTTGTTTTGATTAGGTGTGAAAAAAAAAATAAATTTATAAATGAAGTTTAAATAATCTAGCAATTTCGATTTAATTCCGTTTTGCATTTGGAACGGATAACGGGTCTGCTATATGATGAGATTTTTGCGTGGAAAGCAAAGAACGAAGACCTGCTGTTAAATTGACTCTGCCTACCCTACTGTTTAGCTTTATACTGTACATACTCCTTTCAGATTAAGACAGTTCCGTTTATTCTGAAAGCATTGTGTGTCAAGTGGCGCAACTCTACGCCGCGCTTTGGCTTGTTATAAAAGCGAGGAAATGGATAAATTAAATATTTTATTTCTGCACTTACAGTTGCAGGCTGTCACCTCTGCGCCACGACCGGCCTCAAAAAATATATCTTAATATATATGTCTTTTTATTTGTATTCTGCGTATAGAAATGCAGATAGAGATAACCTAGTTTTAAAACAATTTGTTCCCCTCTTATCACCCAAACGGAACTCAACGTCGCACCTTGTCTTAAATGGAACGGTTATTTAAGAAAATTTATTTAATACATTCATCTACAAATGATTGCCCTTAAAATAGTTATATTATTCTGCTCCAAATCCATTATAAATTACTAAACCCTAGCCTAAGCCTATTATAAAGATAATACTTTATTATTTTGATAAAATCTGTTCGAACTGTAATCAATCTAGTTAAATCGGGCAACCACATGACGGATTAGCCAGACACTGGTATAGTTAAATATCATGCAAATTCGAGGCCAGTCCTGGCGAGTGCGACTTAAACGTGACAGGTTGTGGGTTTGATTCTCACTCGAGAAAATGAGATATCTATTTAATATTTTACTATTTTTTTTCCTCGCTCTAGTAACGAGGCATATCGTGAGTTTAAGTTGTGCCACTCAACACCCAATGAATACTTCAATAATTTAGTGTAAAGTGGGGAACGGAAGTGTCTTAATCGGAACGGAGTGTCTTAACAATAGGTTCCCAGGTCCTCTCTGCGTACCACGTAGTGTGCGTTATACGTGAACATAGCATGTATTATATATATAAGACAGAGAGGAAATTTAAAAAAAATAAAATTATTTTCGTTTCCTCGCTTTGGCGATACTCCACATCATTTCATGTTTTCAGACCAGTCTACTCGCAATGTCTCGAATTTAAGCAGAAAGCCAATAACACAGTAGATATATTTACACACTAAAAAGATCATATTGTAAATTATTTCCAGAATTGAACTAACAACCACCATTTATAACTTCAAAGAATAGCTATACCGCTAAGGTTTTATGTTTTAAATTATCGAATAGCAATTTATTGAGTCAAGCCGGAAGGTCTCATGGTACCCGGAAATTGCGTACTAATTATATTTACTGAAATAATCCGAGATGATAAGATTTTTTATATTGATGTCAATAATTAAAATACGTAGTATATATAATTAATAAGGGATATTTTAGAGAATAGTATGTTCATAAAGACCGTCATGGCACAGTAGGGACGTAAACGTGTCGTTTGTGGGTTTGATCCCAATCCGGAAGAATAATTATATGAAATGCATTTCCATTGCCCCGCTCTGGTCAACGAAACGTGGCGTTAAGTTCCGCTATTCAACACACACTGGGGTAATGGAACACTAAGAGAGATTTTCTTGAAACTTCTACAAGAACTGGAAAAACGGAATTTCTATTTTGAATTTCCTAGCACACGTAGTAGCGGACGACGTTTAAAAATATATAACAAAAAATATTTTCCTTTGATCTTAAAGCAAAGCATGTGGTTAAGTTCTGCTATCTAATATTTCTAAATTAGACAACAGAATACCCCCTGGTATACTCTCTGGATTCAATTACCACTTTATAAAATAAAATATTTTAATTTCCTCGCTCTGGTAACAAGGCAAACCGTAATAAGCCTTGACACTCAACACCGAATGCCTCAAACTAATATCAAATCTGCTACCCTTCCTTCCTTATAATGATCATCTATCATATAAAATATACACCAGATTCGATAACATTCGATAACATTCGATAACATAATAAGATATTTTTATCCAACCCAGTGATGGAGCATAACAATGAGAGGTTATTAATCTTAATACAGATTAGTGACCTCGACGTCAATCATCATACATTTCAGCTAAGTTATATAGGGCGTTAGTAGCAAATAGCGTATTTTAACCTACTTTAAAAATAGTGAATATTAAAATTATTGCATAAATTTGTTTTATAAACGTAGTGTCTTAACACTAGGTTCCCTCTACCTACCCTGCTGTGTGAGGAATACAGCATGAAGCTGATTAAAAGATTTTTATTTTATTTGTACTAGGTTTTGTCAGTTGCTTCAGCCTCTTGGTGAATGATAATAGCTAAGAGTCGTGTATAATGTACATATAATAAATATATCTTAAGTTCCCAAGGATGAAAGTTAGATCCCATATAACAGTGGGTTACATCGAAAGGAACACCACGACTCCAATATAAACCTCTAGGGGATATCCAACACAAAAAGATTTTTTCAATTCCAACCA
>DWQW01009133.1:0-13231 GCA_018249695.1 Heliconius erato demophoon
AGACAAGAAATTAAAAAAAAATCTTTTTGCTTTCTATTATTCTTTTTAAGTGTCCCTCTATCCATTTCAGTCAAAATTACTAAATGTACAGACAAAATATTTTTACTGTCTTATTATATATAGAGAAAAAGAGAAAACGAGAATGTGACGTCACATCGCCTGTATTTGGAAGTTAATTATTGAGCATCGCTTGCGTCTTATGAGTGATATTTAGTGTTTCATTTATTATGTGTCAGTCGTATGTGTCGATTTTGATCAAGTGACGTCACAAATAAGGTCGGTGACCATAGGTTGTATAGATTATATAGATATATTTTACTTATATAAAGTTAAAATAATAATAATGTCAATATCATAAAACGTTTTCATTTGACAAAACATTGTACTTGACTAGTAATCTCAGAAATATGTTGAAAGTGGAGGACGGAGAGCCTTTTTTCTCTTTCACAGCGGGTGATTTATGGTTTAAGGCTGATGATTAAAGGCATATTTTTAATACGAAATATTCATTTAACGAATTAGCAGGCAACAACTAGTTATGAAATAATATCGATAATAAAAAGTATGGAATTAGGTTAAAATCAAGGAAAATACTCTACTTATTTGTACATACTATCGATTAAATATTTGTTTTATGTGGAATTTACTTACATGTTTTGTAACGATAATGTTATCTTTCATGATGATTTCTTTTCATTTTCTCAATCTGATAACAAGGCATGCCGCAGCGTTGAACTCCACCAGTCGACATGCAATATCTTGGAAAATACGACAGTACGCGGGGAACAGAGTGTATTAACACGAATTCAGCGTGAAGCCAAAAAATACAAAGTTATTCATATTTCTGTTTTTTACTTAATTCAAATAAAAGCAATAATTATGAACGACTACCGTTTATCAAGCTAAATTTTGTCCATAAACCTCTATTTATTTCTAATTAAGCAGCGAACCGTCAGGTGTGTTAGGGGTATCTGAACGTGATTCAATGCTGAAAAAATTATAAGATTGGATCGATATTTTAATTTATGTATCAATTTACTAATGAGGCCAGTCGTGGCACGTGGGCACTAAGTATAGTTGTAAGCGGGACTGGTTGTGGGTTCGATCCCCACTCGAGGAAAGGAAAGAATTATTAAGATTTGTATTTCTATTTCTTCGCTCTGCTGTTGAGGCAAAGCGCCATTGAGTTCTGCCACTCAGTACGCAATGCCTT
Source organism: Heliconius erato demophoon (assembly GCA_018249695.1). Taxonomy (NCBI): domain Eukaryota; kingdom Metazoa; phylum Arthropoda; class Insecta; order Lepidoptera; family Nymphalidae; genus Heliconius; species Heliconius erato. The sequence goes on from DWQW01009133.1 coordinate 1,214, forward strand.
CAGAATTCGGCAGAAAGTGAGGAACGGAGTGTCTTAACATGAAGTTCCCTCTGCTTACCTTGCTGTGTACAGGATACAGCGTGAAGCTCATTTTTAATGCTAATTTACTAATTGGAATTTGGAATTTAATGGAATTTTGAACAGCAATTTATAGAAAGTACAGGATTGACTCTTTTGACACTAAATTCTCTCTGTCTGCCATATACAGAGTACAGCACGAAGCCCAGTTTCAAATTAAGCTAATTAAGTTAAAATTATAACTCGATGTTGTACATTACACCTATACTATATAATTATAGAAAGATTTCAACTTTACTACTTTTAATTCGTTTTAAGCATGTTTTTTTTTTAGCTTCACGCTATTCCTGCCATTTTGTCAACCAGGGAACGTAGTGTTAAGACACACCGTTTCTATGAAACCACTTCCGTTCCCACATTCCGCCGAATTCTATAGGTATGGCGTGTAGCGCTTTGCCTCGTTACCAGATCGAGGAAATGAAAACATTAAATATTTCTTTTCCTATAATAAGTTCTTTGATTTTCACGATTATTACACATTTTAAATGAAACTATTTTAATTAATTTCTTTTCCTCTAGTGGAAATCGAACCTACAACCTGTCGCTTTTAATGTAGCTCGCTTGTGCCACCGCGCCACCCTTTCAAGTTTCTTGTTTTTAATAAAACACAGTTATTTCTGAATTAAATAAATAATCTTATTTATATGTGTCGTGAAAAGTCTTGCCATAAAAAGATATAACATATTGTAAAATACGTGGGAAGTATACTTCGATGTCGGGAATTTCTTCTAAAAATAAAAAGAATATTTTTCCAAAAGATTCAAATGAAATGAGAAAATATTTTCTATTTTTATCTACATGGAGACCATTATAACCAAAACATTTCAGCACTATATTTCATTTTTGAAGATTTTTCAGAATACAAATTCTTTATATAAATTGTAGTCTATGTGTTATTCTTATGTAAAACATAATTTTAGTAGAATTCAATTAGATTTTTGCAAACTCTTTTCAATATTAATATCACAACTTAATTATTACTTAAACTGACAGCTACTGAATAGATTGCGATTCAATTGATATTATTTTCTTACAATTTTGTCCATTCAATATTTAAAACACTCCACTTTCCGTCGAAATTTGGAGGCATTGCATGTTGATTGGCGGAACTCAACGCCACGCTTTGCCTCAACATGAGAGCGGAGAAATGAAAATATTAATTTAAATAAATATTTCATGTCCTCGAGTGGGGATCGAACCCACAACACCTTGTGCCGCTGCGCCACGACTGGCCTCGATATATAACAATATATAATATATAAAGAAAAAGACTTAAAATTTACTTATTTCACAACGCTAAGCGACGACGCCTAATAAACCCTGCAAACATAATCACAAACGTTGCTACAAATAAGCTGGTACCTCTTATTGCTCGTTATATCTCACGAAGACAATATAATAAGAACGTGTTTTACAAAATCTCCCCAGATTGGCGTAAAAAGATTTCTCATATAAGCCTTTTGGTAAATTGCTTTCTAAATAAATCTTTTGCTTACTTATTTCTTTTGGATTTTTTAAATAAAACTATAAAATAAACTATAATATCATTTTTATGGTTCTGTCTATATGTCTGTCAGTATACTAAACTGCCTATGTATATATATCTTCTCGTCTGTTCATATATCACAGCCACTTTATTTCGAAACTTAAAAGTTTCGAAATAAAGTTAACCTTAAAGTTAACAACTTAATAAATTAAGCTTACGCAATGGGAACCTGTGTAGCTAATATATATTTTGTGAAACGTTTTATGATTATTATATGATAAAACAATGTATTGAATTTTATGAATATTTAAATCTAAATTAATAATCAATGCTCTGATAGATTCTCGTTTGAAAATTCTATATGGGAAACGGAATGTCCAAATACTAGGTTCTTACCGCCCACTCCCTCTATTGTATCTAGAAAATACGTCAGCTTCACGCTGTATCCCGCATACAGCAGCGTAGGTAGAGGGAACCTAGTGTTAACACACTCCGTTCCCCACTTTTTGCCGAATTCTGGAGGTATTGCGTGTCGAGTGGCAGAACTCAACGCCGCGCTTTGCCTCGACACCAAAGCGAAGAAATGCAAATATAAATTTAACTATATATATATATCATCTCCTCGACTGGAGATCGAACCCACAACCAGTCGGTTTTACAGTCACACTTTGTGCCTCTGTGCCACGACTGACCTCAGGTTTATATATTTTCTGCAAAAAAAAAGAAAAATATCATATAATGTAATTTTGCTTAGTTTTTGTGTCGTCATGATTCATCGGTGAAGTACCGCTTATCGCGTATTTACACTTGCGGTAGTGACATCTGTTATATAGGTTGTTTGTTGTATGACACATAGCCTCGTTGGTTTGTTTTGTGTACAAAATATATTCTGATTATATTAAAAATCATCATATATTTCGAAAATTGAGTGGTAAGTGGAAAACGGAGTGTTTTAACATTATATTCCATTTTCTAGCTGATTTTTTTTACGTAGATATGTAGTTTACGAATACTTGTCTATTTTTTTGTATTATTTATACAGAATATAACACTATAAAGACTGACGATTATCCAGTCACTACTGTAATTAGTACATATAAGGATACGCTTATATATTTGTGGCTGTGGAAATACGCGAAATTAAATATAATAATAATTCGAATAAGGATGTTATGTGAAAGAAAGCAAAGTATATCATACTTATTACAAAACAAATACATTTTTTTTCAGCTTCACGCTGTATCCCGTATAAAGCAGAGGGAACGTAGTGTTAAGACACTCTGTTCCGATCGAATTTTTCGAGGCATTGCGTGTTGAATGGCGGAAGTCAACACCGGACTTTTGCCTTGGTGCCAGAAAGAAAAAATGAAAATATTAAGAAATAATAATTCATACCTTCGAGTGGGATCGAACCTACAATCGTCGCGTTGCAGTCACTTCCTTGTGCCCCTGCGCTACGACGATCTACCAATAATAGACAGGCGGAAAAGATATCACTTTCATAAATCTATTTGTCGTGTAATAATTATGGTACTTAGGTTTAAAATAAATAATATTAAATAAAAAATTGTAAATTAAATTCACTATTATAGAACACACTGTGGCTATTCCTACTAATACAGAGATAGATGTAAAGATATCGTTGCACTTTTATGCAATCCTATATCGATATCAGTCTTTGTAAAGTAGTGAATAGAATATGACTCGTATTATTTCTACTGCGTAAGTCGTTTTAATAACATTTAAAATGTTTTTTTTTATAGAAAGGTGGAACCTAGTGGGAACTTAGGGAACCTAGTGGTACGATTTCGTTCCCCGAGATTGTGAATTTCCGAGACATTTTGTGTCGCGAAATTTTGCGCCGCGGTTTGTTTTGTACCGGAGCGAGGAGATGAAAATAACTCCCTCCCTGAATGAGAATTGAATCCCAGAACCATCGCGCGTGCGTTACATTAAGACGTTGTGTCACTGTGCTATGATGGCCTGAGCTATATAAATATTAAGTAAATACATTTCTATGTAAACAGCCTTATATAAATAATAATAATGAAAACATTGAAAAGAAAAAGAGAAACGCAGTTATATTGCTTTTTTTCTTTTTATCGTAGTTGAAACTAACTTAAAAAAGGTATACAATTTATTTGTTTTGAGTATAAAATAAAATTTAATTCATAAATATTATTAGATATTTCTACTCTATGATTGTTACTTATTTAGAAAAATACTTATTGTATAAAAATTTGAACGTAACGGGACTCGAACCTGCGCCTCCTGTAAGCCGAGCAGGAATTCCTAAGTGTGGAACAACAATTTAAAATGTTTACAATTATGATTGTTTCATGTATTTTTTCATATACACTCTAGAGAAAGTTAATCTATCTATCATCTAAACACAATATCAACTTTTATGAACTGCAAACTGAAAAACACAATTTATTTTCCAAATATATTAAGTTTTAGTATTAGTATGAGGCCAGTCGTGGCGCAGCGGCACAAAATGTGACTGTAAAGCCGAATGGTTGTGGGTTCGATTCCCACTCGAGGTGATGAAATATATAATTAAATTTATATTTCCATTTCTTCGCTCTGGTGTCGAGGCAAAGCGCGGCGTTGAGTTCTGCCATTTAACACGCAATGCCTCCAGAATTCGGCAGAAAGTGTGGAACGGAGTGTCTTAACACTAGGTTCCCTCTGCCTACGCTGCTGTGTACTGAATACAGCGCAAAGCTGAAAAAACAATGAAAAATAACCTATAAGTTGCTTTAGGTTTTGAGCTATTACTATGCCTAAAATCTAAATCCATCCAGTAATTATCGTTATTTGAAGTAATTTGTCATTTTCGATTTTTTTTATTTTTTAAAAGACACTTTAATGAAAACCGGGATGTCACTCAACAAAGCTTTACCTGATTGATTGATGATGATTTACCTGTCAGAGAGATTTGTTTTTTTGCTTCTATAATCGATTTGTTAACCGACTCAATTTTCATTTTTTTACAACTTTCATGTACAGAATTAATAAATTTCTATCCTTTTTATTATATATAAAGATAGAGCTATTATGTTTGTAGTATACGTAGTATACTATTATAATTAACTTAACATTACATTTTCTGTAGTATTTGGCTTTAATAAAATACATGCTTATCGATTTTTAACAATAAAAACACAAAATAAATTAAAAAATGCAATTTTAAAAATGTATTATATTTTTTGCCAAAGCAGAATTTTATTTTGTTTACTGACTTGATACTTAACCTAAAAAAATATAACTAAGCTAACTAATTATACTCTATATGATGTGCAATAAAATTAATTACTATATTTGTTTCTCATTGAAACAAATAGATGTGAATTTTTTAATTTATATTGACATTTTTTTTTTATTATTCGTATTTGAGAAAATAGACAAAACTGTAAACAAACAGTTTCACGCTGTATCTCGCAGATTAGACACTTAAGACATTGCGTGTTGAGTAGTGGAACTCAACACCGTGCTTTACCTCGACATCAGAGCGAAGAAATGAAAATATTAAAATAAACAAATATTAAAATATTAATACATTTAAATAATTTTTTACATTTTCTCGAGTGCGGGTGGAACCGACAACTAGTTGCGTTTCCAGTTTCACACTTTTGTCCCTGCGCCACGACCGGCCTTTTATGTAAACATGGCAGACAGCGTGTTCAATAAAGTTTTTTAAAACAAAAAACAAACACTGTCTTGACAAAACTATATTTTTCAAACTAAAACAAAAACTGAAAAGTAAAAAATAATATTTTAACCACTTCAAAGTAACGATAATAAATAAAGCTAAATCCTATATTCACCTTGGCTAACGCCGAAATTCAGAAATAAATCTCCTTTTCTTTTGAAGTCAGTTATAAAAGAGTCAAGAGTAGCCTATTGTACATTTTTCTGAAGGTTCATAGATAGATTATATTCGAAAAAATATTTTTATAAACAAAATATATGAAAGAGGTATGTTGAGGTTAAAGAGGTATTTTGAGGTGAAAGAGGTATGCAGAGACCGTAGCGTTTGGTGCTCCTTTCTCTCTGACTACCCCGCTAGGGATAAAGCACGAAGCTAGTATAGTATAGAATAGTATAAATATTTTTATATACGATTTCCATTAATTTTGTAATAGTAAAAACGAATTATTATTTCGTATATTGGAACAGTAAATTACAAAGAAAATTAATTTTATAGCAAAATATATTATTTAGCTGTACAATGTTTTAAAAGGTTTCATATTCACATGTTGCAATAAATATTGAATTATAAAAGCCATTGTTGTATGTAATTATTATGGATTGTTTTTTTTCGGCTTCACGCTGCATCTCTCTCGCATTTAGCAGGGGGACTTAGTGTTAAGACACTCCTTTCCTCACTTTCGGTCGAATGGTCGAGACATTGTTGGGTGGCGGAATTCAACGATGTTTTTTGCTTTCTTGTCTTGCTCTGTCAAAGACATGAAAATATTAATAAATAATAAGTTGTTCCCCCGAGTGGTGATCGAACCTACAACCGTCGCGTTTATAGTTACAGGCTTGTGCCACTACACCACAACGGCCTCGATTATAATTAAATTGATTTTAATTATTACTATTGTTAAAATTATTAGAAGCCAACGTGGCGCAGTGGTACAACGTTTGACTGTAAACACGACAGTAGTGAGTTCGATTCTCACTCGAGGAAATGTACAAATTTCATTACCACGATCTGGTTAGCACGATAAAGTTTTCACTTCGATTCCTACTCATGGGAATGAATTATTATTCTTTTCCCGCTCTGGTAAAACAAGCTCGGCGTTGAGTTCCGCCATAGAATACGTAACGTCTTGGATTCGTGTATAAACCTGAGAACCGCGTGCCTTGCTACTATACTCTTTCTGCCTATCCCGTTATGCGGAATAAGGAGTAAAGTTGCAAAACAAGAGTATCTGATCACTACGTCATCTCTGCCTGTCATACAAAATTCTATGAAACACGACCGTGACTAAATAAATGTAATTAAAAATATCTCTTTCACAATTATTATCATAAATAATTAAAGTATTAACCAAAACGCTTTAGAGAACAAAAAAATAATATCGATTTAAAAAAAGTCCCGCGATTGAACGGTTTAAAGGAATCCCCGTACCTCGTAAACTCACCCCGAGTTTAACCGGAGATGACCTTACTATTACCAAATTGTTATACAGTCAAAATAACCAAGAGAAACCAAAGTAAATTTTATTTCTATAGCAATAAAGTTCAAATTTATATTAATAAGTTTTTTAGATGTACATGTAAATTTGGCAACTATAGTAACGGACTATATAACGTAGTATAAACTGAACGGCTATCATAAGACAAGCATCATTCGCATTTTGTCGATTATTTTGTAAACATCAAATTAAAGATGAATTTTTCAAAGATTATTTTCTTTTTCTTCGCCTGTTTTTTGGCGTTGAGCGCCGTGACTGGAGCTCCCAGTCCAAAATGGAAGTTATTCAAGAGAATTGTAAGTATAATTTGTGAGCAGGTAACTAGATGATAGATGTAGGTTTGACTCCTATATGTATAATGTATATAAGATATTGTTATTTCGATAGTTTAATTGGACAAAGGTATTATTTCTATTGGAATTTTGGAGGCATTGCTTTAACTTATTTTTAGGGTTCCGTATCTTTTAAGGCTAAAAGGCACTGAATTTCAGAAAAAGCCCGGGACTTTAAATTTTTGTACGGAACCTTCGGTGAGCGACCTCGACTCGCGCTTGTCTGGTTTTGTTTTTGATGTTACAACAAATACATTATAGCGGAAGATATATATAGATATAAGGAAATATTTATTGTATAACATGATTTAAAATTCTATTCATTTTCTTTGCAGGAGAAAATAGGCAGAAATGTACGAAACGGCATTATCAAGGCAGGTCCAGCCGTTCAAGTTGTAGGCCAGGCAGCTGCTATAGCTAAGGGATAAATACTTAATATATATATTATATAAGAATATTAACTTATGTTTATTTAAGGTATATCTGTGTGAAAAGTATTTTAAAATATATTGAAATGTAATAGCAAGACAAAGCGCGGCGTTGCATTCCGCCACTTAAGATGCAATGTCTTTAAAATTGGGGAACGGGATGTCTTATCACAAGATTCCCTTGTCTATCCTTGTATGCAAAAGCGTGAAGTAGCTTTTTTTATATAATTTGCAAAATATTGTAAAAAAAAATTCTTAAGACACTTGAGTGGCAAACATGTTAAATTTTTTGTACAGAATTCTAATTAACAACATGCCTTGTCTTAGATACGGGCGGAAAATGGAGACCGGAGATTCTTGACACGAAGTGTTCTACCTCTCTAAAGAGCTTAAATCTAAAATAAAAATTTTCAATTGTACTAGTCGTAAGCTTAAGATATAATAATTTAATAAGGAAATAAACATTCAAAACCAAATCTTTCTCGTTTAATTTTTAACCTCAAAAATATTTTAATTATCCCCTGGTGTAATTAAACGTAGATAAATAGAAATGTTTTTCTTTGTAAAATATTAATATTACGACAGACAAGGGTTTCCTCAAGGGTAAATATAATTTGAAATATTTTTGTTATTTTATGAGAAAAATAAAAAAAATGTGTTAATTTGTAAGTATGTATATAATATGTTTGTTTACTTTAAAGGCATATAATTTTATTTACTGTTCTTAAATGATATACGAACTCAGGAAATATTACTAGGACTATACTTATAATAAAATTGTATAATAAAACGGAATAGTTTGTATGTTTGTTTGTTTAAACGCTAAGATCTCTGGACCTATTGGTCGGATTTATTTATTTTTTATTTTGTATTAAAGCTACATTCCTCAGGAGCGCTATAGGCTATATAACATTGCGGTTTAACTAAAATAATGAAATAACATCATACCCAAGGTACTTACTGTTACCAACTCAAGGCAGGGCTTTAGCCTTGGTGCCAGAGAATAAAGAAATAAAAATTTTAATAATTAATAATTCTTTCTCCCGAGTAGGAATCGAACCCATAACGGTCGTGTCACAGTCACAATCTTGTGCCTCTGCGCCACGACGGCCTCAATGAATTGTTAAGGAATTTCAATTAAAAGCTATTCATTTACAAGTAAATGTCTACAAAAGAATTTAATTTGATTTAAATATTTTCAATAGTTACATCTATTATAAAGAATGTTTGGAACTCGATTGACGAATTTACTAAAGCCATTTCGATTCAAAATATTTTTGAGATTTGTAAGATCGTGATTAATTTTGATTGATTTTTTTCCTAATTTTCATTGATGATACAATATTTACTATCTACTACTTTTGCAGAGAAAAACTTTTAGCTCTACTTGCTTGCCTATACACAAAATATTGCATGTTGAATAGCGGTACACAACGCCATGCTTTGTCTTGTTACCAGGGCAAATAAATGTTAATAGTTCATCCGTCGGAGTATGAATCAAACCCATACGGAGTGCTACTCTACTGAGTGTGCGGGATACAGCGTGAAGCTGAAAAATAAATAAATATTTTTTTTACATTTTTAAAGTGTTATTCCACAACTAGGAGATTATGTAATATAAATAAATATTTCCACATTTCGTGCCTAATCCCACATCAACTTATCTCTTGTGACGTAAAATTGGCATCTGACCTACATGTCATAATAAAGCAGATCGATACCTCTCAGGTTAATTGCCTATATTCAAGATTTATTTGTATAGATATTAATTACATACTGTATATAGTAGTGATTACATTCAGTAAAGTATCTTTAAATAGAAGATAATTTTGCGTTTCTGATAGGTTTTTCTTGTTATTTTTTTTTTATTTCAACCAAATAGATTCTTTCTGTAAGTGCAATGGTTGTTCTTTCGATTCTCACTCTGGGGAATGAATTTTTACTTCCCTGTTGTTTAGCAAGGTACGGTACAGCAACGCTTCGAGAATTTGACGGAAACTGGAGAACCGAAGTGTCCTACGCCCAATATTAATAACCTATCTCCAACGTCAGTCTTAGATTGTTTCATATATCTATCCTATCTAGAGATTGGAAGGAAGGCAAAACGTGGCGTTTAATTCGGCCATTCAACACACTATGCCTCAAAAATTCGGCGAAACTTGGAGAACGAAAATGTCTTAATGGGAAAAGGAGTATCTAAGAATTAAGTCGCCAGGTTCCCTCTTTCTAAATGCGGGATACAGCGGGAAGTTAAAAAATTAAAGAGAAAGGCTATTAAATTACGTTTGCCTTCATTTAACTCATTGAGCCCGCGGTCTGAGTTACCTCGTTCATATGTATACAATGTCTTAATGTGTCATACTCATACACAACCGTTTATTATTTCAATTCGGACGTGTAAAGGCGCATGTAAAAGCTAGCTATATAATATACAGATGGAATACTATGTTAGACCTCATAGAAGCACACTTTAAATTCAATTGTTGGGATCGTGGGTGGTGTGGGTTCCATTTATAAATGACAAATAACAAGTAAGTCGTTCCATTTATTCATCTAGAATTTTATTTGTTTCATAAATATTTTATTTATTGAATTAGATATATGAAATTATAAAAATAAAAATGTTGTATTCATTTTATAGTGTTATTTTAGTTTTACGCTCTGTATAATATACCTCTCTCTACTCTCTCTCTCTTTTAAGCTCTGTATAGGTATTGCAGGTAAAAGGAACGTTGTAGAAAAATATACCACTTCCCGTCCAAATTTTAGAAATATTGCGTATTTTGATTTGGCTATTTTAATATTTTTTTAATCACGACGTCTTGTGTAATAGTTTTAACTTCAAATTCAATTTGTTTAATTTATACAAGTACCTACAATAAATATATAGGCGTGCAGCTACACGCTTATTTCTATTTATTTCTATTTTCCGTATAGCAGGGTAGACAGAGGGAACCTTGTGTTTAGTTATATATTCTGACGTAGTGACTGGCCACTTATCTTCCTACGTAATAAGAGATCGTCCACTGATTGCATTATAACATAATATACATTTAATATCAATCTTTTTCAATTTGAAATTAAAATCACTATAAAATATCTTTAAGTAAATACGAGTTCGTTGTTGTGTGTATGAATAATGGTAAACCGCGAGGGAGCGCTGCGGGGTATTAATATATTACCTACATTTTTATAACTTGTAATATATTTACAGTTTAAACGATATTAAGTTATTATATTGATGTAATTCAGTTTTATATTAAATTTCTGCAAATATATAGAGGCCGTTGTGCCGTAGTGGCACAGGCGTGTGACTGTAAACGCAACGATTGTGAGTTCGATTCCCACTCGAGGAGATGAAATATTTACTAAATTTATATTTCCATTTCTTCGCTCGGGTGTCGAAGCTAAGCGCGGCGTCTGTTCTGCCACTCAACACGCAATGCCTCCAGAATTCGACAGAAAGTGGGGAACGGAGTGTCTTATAGGTTCCCTCTGCCTACCCTGCTGTGTGCAGGATACAGCGTGAAGCTGATTTAATTTTTTAATTTTGATTTAAATTAAGTTTAAAGCTGGCGAAGCCGCGTGAGTGCCGCTAGTTAAAAAAACATTATTAATTTAACATACATTAACAACATACATCATATCAATGTTTACAAAACACACAATTCATAAATGCGGATCTTAATTATAATATCATTATTGAGAGAGGGATTCACTAGTATCTCGAATGCCGGGAGTTCCTCGCGACCTCTTATCAAAACATTATTACGCGTAACTCAATAACAATATTAATATGAAATATGACCCTTATTTCTAATGTCATACGGTCTATATAATTAATTAGCTGTTTTAATGATCGGAAAAGTAAATTTGTTGAATTCATTTAGTATTTTATATATAAAGTTTGTATCGGAACTGTTTAATTGTATTCTAAAGCAATTCTTCCTACATTTCAGTCAAAATGAACTTTGGCAAGATTTTCTTGTTTGTCTTCGCGTGTAGTTTCGCGTTCAGTTCCGTGAACGCCGCGCCTAAATGGAAGTTTTTAAAGAAAATTGTAAGTACATTTTTTTTTCGTAATAGGTACCTATATGTTTAATTTTTTTATCTACTCTCTGGGTCCTAGTCTGAAGTTACCGTTTGTTAAATCCGACTTTCGAGACATTGCATCTTGAGTGGTATGAGTCAACGCCGCGCTTTATCTTATTATGAGAGCCAGAGAACGTACGAAAGTAAAAAAAGTATCAAAGTAATCGAGGAAACTCGGGGAATGCCCAGAGTTGGAATCGATCCCAACAATGTGATTACAGTCACAAGCTCTACTGCGTCACGACTACTATTATATTATATTATGATATTATGTTACTTCGAAACACACAGCGTTGATTGAAGAAGCAGTCTCTTAATTTCGCCTATTTGCATATATAAATGGTTGACTTACCAAATAATCTTCGAAATACTTTCCTCTTTCACTTCTGCAG
>DWQW01009134.1:0-13230 GCA_018249695.1 Heliconius erato demophoon
TCACCTTATTAGTATGGATCTATTTTCACTATTATAAATTGTTTCCACTGTGTAAAATAGAGATATTCAACACTAAAACAAAATATTTTCACTAACACGTGTGTCAACCAAAACAAACGTCAGCGAAATCCAAAACACAATTTTATTTATAACGAAATTGGTGACATAATCAAAAAAAATAAGGCCATGTGTGACCACTCAAATTATATTGCATGTTGGGTCATTTTGAAAAATAAAACAGATGATAATGGTCCCAATGATCCAAAATGGTCTTTTCGGTTACTCCACGAAGTATATTTGGAAATTATATATTATGTTTATTTTTTGCTTTCATTCTGTTTCCGCTTCTTTCGTATCTATACATCTCAAAAGAACAAAAAACTAACATTTTCTTTTGTTTTTCTCACAGGAAAAAGATGAACATCTTGAATTATTAGAGGGCATGTTGATAGATTTACTAAAAACAAAGTGGAATACGTTCGTAAAATTTCGCTTCTATCGACAGTTTTTCTTATTCTTTTGTTATTTTCTCGTATCCCTCGTTTGTTTTACTTTACGTCCGGGGCCGCCTGATCGTTCTTTGAACGCTACAGTCGTGAACACTACTATTGGATCTGGTAATGATACAGAACTACCGGATGTGGGTAAGTAGTTGTGATTCATTGTCACATATGTTACGTTTTACGTTCTTAATTGTATTATTTTTTTTTAATCACGCCGTATCCCGCATAAAGAGGGCTAGGCAGAGGGAACATAGTGGTAAGACACTTTGTTTCTCATTTTCCCCTAGTTTTCGAGACGTTGTGTGTTGAGTTTACCAGACCTGGGAATTAAAATAAATTTATATAGTCGAAATATACTTAGATAATAGATATCATTTTTAATACCTGGTGTGCATACAAGGTATTCCTTATTATTGATATTATTAAATATGATTTAATGTATTGTTTTCTTAGATTGTTCTTAAATTAAGGAAGGATTAAAAAAAAAGATTTTTTTTTCAGAAAATCGTGTTTTAGAAAACTGTACGCTTCCAGGATCAAAGTCTAGTATAGATTTCGATCCAGGTTCTGTTGAAGTTTTCAACGCGACAAAATCTGTTCAGTGTAGCAGTTTTAAAAGTCATCCGAAGGAAAAAGAAAAGTGTATGTTACTTATAGAATTTTTTTTTTGCTTCTCGCTTCCCATTAAGACACTTCCGTTTCCCACTTTCTGTGGAATTTTTCAGGCATTGAGTGAGAAAAAAATGATTAATAATTAAAGAAATATTTCACAATTTCTAATTTTTTTTGCATTAAAATTTTATTTTTTTTCTATTTAAGAGGCCAGCATAAGAGCGCAATCTTTAGTTTTCAATGTTTTGTTGTTTGAGGTTGTTTGTAAAATTATCACGTGTTTAATGATAAAAAAAACTGACATTTAGGATCTGGAATTTACGCGGCAAAAACTACTTTTGCCGTGCAGGCGTACTTAATAGATATGACATAAGTGAACATTTTTCTTTTAACTACAATTGCTATTGAGCAATATCAAAAAAAAAAATCCAAAATATTTAAAATTGCTTTTTATTTTCCTTAAATACACTTGGATAAATATTCGTATAATTCAAGCGGACAAAGCCGTGCGGGACCAATACTATTAAATAAACAGCATTCTCACTTGCCAAATAATTATAATTTTTAACAATATTTTTTGGCGTAGCGGAAATTTTTAAAAAATTCTATACACATAAGTTAACAATATACATCATATTTTAGCATTTTCTAAAAAATTTTTAGGTTATTAATTGAGGTTATTATTTACGAAATATTATTTATATTATAATTAACTAAATTAAAACAACGTAAAGTTTTAATGGAATATATCTACAAATAATCTTTATTTATAGCAACTGAAGCTCCTAAAGAAAATGATGTAGAAGGTTGGTGGGAGGATCTAACCGAAGAGTGTAGGTTGATGAACTTTGAAACTTGGCAAGCTAAAGTAAGTTTAGAGTCAATATTTTAAAATAGTTTTGTGCTATTGCTTTGAAATTTTTCGTTACAAGTAAAGAAAATTTATGTTTCGTTATATTAAAAAAAAACTTGATTTTATAAAAAAATATTATTTAATTATATATAACTTATATATCATATATATTTTGTGATACAATTGTGGCGTATCGAGACACCGTTTGACTGGCGATAGTTGTGGCTTTCCTCGCCTTAGTAAGACAAACTGTGACGTTGATATCTGCCACTTAACTCGCAATGTATTGAAAATTGAGCGGGAAATGAGAGACGTATTTAAACGTACTTAATATTAGGTTCCTTCTACCTATACTGCTATATGAGAACAAGCATGAAGCGTTTTTTTATGAAAGTTGTCTACAGTTGTTCAATTTTATAGATATTAAATACAAGGCTGTTGGATTACGTCAATGCCTAATTGTAGTCCTACGAAACCGATAAAAAACTTTAAAAAGTAAAATTGATATTACACAGAATGAGATACATTTCTACCAATAATACATACAATAATAAACTTATCCAAAATCTCACTTTGATATTTTCACGCTTTTCATAGAGATGTTCCTATATTAAACTACGACTATACAGGTCTAGACTATAACCTATATATATTTAGACTGTTTTTCTTGTTTTTTACCAAATACCACCAATCACCAAAGTACTTAGATTATGCTTCTAGTAAAGAAAGTATAAAATAAAATAAAGCAGCTTCACGCTGTATCCCCCAAACAGCAGTGTATGCGGAGGAAACCCAGTGTTAGAACACTCCGTTCTCCATTTTTCGAATTCCGCCGAATTCTGAACTCAACGCCGCGCTTTGCTTAAAAAAAAGTATGAAAATAATAATATACATACTCGTATTCCAGGTACGAATAGGTGCTGAGTTATTATTGTGGGTTGGTGCTTTGGCGTACATAGGAGCTGCGTTACGAGAAGCTAGGTTTTTAGGCATAAAAATGTTCATTGAAAACCTGAGCACAGTTCCATCCAGGTAACTTATATGAAATACTATAGAAACTGCTGTATAAAAAAAAGTTTTCACATAATTTTGAAATTGGGCCACGCTTATTAAAATAAAATCTTCTGAGAATTTTAGATGGTTAAGACAAATACACCCAATATTGTTACTTTTTTTTGGTAGCTTCACGCTGTATTCCGCATATAACAGAAGGTAGGCAGAAGGCTCCCATTTTTAGTAGAATTCTTGAGGATCGTTTGTTGAGTGACGGAGCTCAACGCCGCAGTTAGTTATTCATATCTAAAATATTATTCAACAATATCTACAGATTTTTATGACGCACCATAATTACAACGCTTCATAGACAGATGGCAAGGACATCATTAAAAGCTTGGTTATATGCTTTAGTATATTTTTCAAAAGTTATCGACAATGCTGTTTCTAAAAAGAATCAATAATATTTGTAAACTTAGCGGTGTTAAGACACAGAAAAAATAAAAATATTAAATATTTAAAATCTAAATCAAAAATCAGCTTCACGCTGTATCCCGCACATAGCAGGATAGGCAGAGGGAACCAAGTGTTAAGACACATCGTTCCCCATTTTTCCCCGAGTTCTGGAGGCATTGCGTATTGAGTGGCAGAACTCAACGCCGATCTTAACCTCGACACCAGAGCGAAGAGATGGAAATATAAATTTAAGTAAATATTTTATCTCCTCGAATGGGGATCGAACCCACAACCAGTCGATTACAGTCTAACTTTATGCCCTTGCGCCACGAGTGGCCTCTAATATAAATATTTTATTGAATTATAATTAAAAAAGTTAAATTGTTCCAGAGTAATGTTTTTATTCTCGTGCTTACTAATGATCGCGCTGCCGACGCTGCGCTTGTGGTGCGCCGACGAGGAGGAGGACCACTTGGCCGTCATTATTATGCTTACAACGGCACCTTACTTTTTATTCTTTTGTCGGTATGTGCTTAATTTCCTTTATAATTTTTTTTATATATTTATTTGTTTATATTAAATTTAATATTTTAATATTATATTTTTTTAATTTCGCGCTGTTTCCTCCGCATAGCATTGTAGGTAGAGGGAACCTAATGTTAAATCTGGGGGAATAACGTGTTGAGTAACGCAACTTAAAGCCGCGCTTTTGCATTCTTTTTGCTTTTTCATTTTCTCCATCGAGAATCAAATCCACACCCTGTCGCGTTTACAGTGTCAGTTTGTGCCCCTGCGCCACGACTAGTCATTTTAAACATTTTTTAAAGTGTTATATTCCACACTTAGGAAAGGTTTTTTTTAAAATAGTAAGTATTATTCTTTTAAATATGTAATTTGCTGGATTAAATCTTTGCACTTTTTCCAACACTTATGTTACATCCTTACTTTATTTAATGTTGTTTACGCGAAAATCGACCATAAGATTGAAATATTAATTAAAATCAACGTTAATAATCTTGCTGTTCTATGTTATGACAGTTTATCGACATAATTTACGTCTATTAAAATTTACATATTAATATATTTCACTAATAAACGAATTTAATATTCATAAATCTATGCATTTACAAAAAACATTATAAACACTAGCTCTAAATTAAATATTCCTTCGGTAAGCTTTCGGAGACTTTTTACTATTGGAAAGATATTTTATAAAAAACTTATTTGAAATTTTAGAAGTTCTAATATCAACATTACTTTTAATCTGATATTCAGTATCTACCAACTTTTTATTATTGTAGATGATATAAAGATAGTTAAGAAAATTTTATAGATAATAAATGTTGAAGTCGTCGTGGCGCAGCGACATAGAGATATCTAACTTCAAACGCGGCTTAGTCGGTTCGATGCCCACTCTTGGGAATGAATTATATTTATTGCCTTGTTGTGGTAAAATGACAAAGAGTGGTTTCGAATTCCACCACTCTACACGCAATGTTAAATATATAAATTGAGTGGAAATTGAGTGGTGCGGAGTGCCTTAGCTCTAGGTTCCCTCTGCCTACCCTGTTAAGAGGGTAAAAGCATAATCTTACGTAAATGTTGTTAATATAATTTCTCAGTGTTATTGTCATATGTAGAAATCTAAATAATATCTAAAAACGTGTGCATATTCAATAAGTGAGACAAACCACCCTGTCTATAGAACCGTTCAAAGGGCCAGTCATGTCTGTGGTGAAACTTTTGAGCAATAATAAATCTACGTTTTTTTGGTAACTTAGAAGTAAGAAAAACGTAGATAAAAAAATATTTCGTTTTTAAAGATTCTGCTATTTAAAGATAGTCAATCAGTAAAGATTTACATATTATTGGTTTGGTTTGCTTTCATAAAAAAATGTATTTATGCTTAAAACATTTTTCTATCCAATATTTTATGGATTATATATTTATATATTAGAAATTTTAAGTAACACAGATGTATAAAAATGCGTCGGTAATAAAAATAAATTAAACATTGAATTAAACCAAATAAATATGGTTATAAATATGAGAAATGTGCGAAATTATAATAAATTTATTAAAGATATAAAATTATAATTAATTTATTTATTACAGAGGATTTAAAACCGTTGGTCCTTTCGTCGTGATGATATATAGAATGGTGATGGGAGATCTGCTACGATTTGTCTGTATTTACTTAGTATTTGTCATGGGATTTTCTCAAGGTAAATAATAACTTTACTTTTACTTTTTTGTTCAAAGCCACAGAAAATATCTCTAGATACGCCCTTGGTGTTATTATGAACATGATAGGTTGTGTACACCCAAAAAAAAAAATACTATTTTAATTTCCTCGCTCTGGCGTCGAGGCAGAAGCGCGGCGTTGAGTTCCATCACTTAACGCAAAATGCCTCCAAAATTCGGCGGAAAATGAGTAACAGAAGCGTCTTAATGGGAACGGAGTGTCTTAACTTAATACTAGATTCCCAGGTTCCCACTACCTACCCAAATACGTGCGGGATATATCGTGAAGCAAAAGAAGAAATAATTTATATACGAGTATGAAGCCATGGTGCAGCGGCACACCATCTGACTACAGGCGCGATGGTTCTGGATTAGGTTCGCACTCAGGTAATTAATATTTTCATATCTTCGTTCTGGTAATATGACAAAGCGCGACGGTGAGTTCCGCCACTTAGCGGGCAATGTTTCTGGCCGAAAAGCGGAGACAGAGTGCCTTAACACTAGGGTTCTTTACCTATCTATACCTACCTACCCTATACGCAGGAAAAAGTGTGAAGCTGTTTTTTTTTCACTTAACATAAATATGTGTTTAACCTACGATATAAGTGCATGTATTACTCATATTATAAACTTCTTTTAGCATACTACGTGATTTTCCTATCATTTGACAATCCAAATACGCCAGAGGGCGTGGACGACTCCATATCGAACCCCATGCCGTCGCCCATGGAGAGTATCATGGCGATGTTCCTCATGTCGCTGACGTCCTTCTCTGATTACTTTGGTGCATTTGAACGGACGGATCATGAAATTGCTGCAAAGGTAAAACTTCAATCAAAATGAAAATCAAAATAAAGACTTCATTTAAAACTTCACTTAAAGTATGACTATAAAACCGACTGGTTGTGGGTTAGATCACTACTCGAGAAGAGGAAATATTTACTTAAAATATTTCCTCTCCTCGAGTAGGGTGCGGCGTTGAGTTATGCTACTCAACACACCATACCTTCAGTATTCGGCAGAAAGTGTGAAACGGAGTGTCTTAACACTAGGTTTATTCTGCTTACCATGTTGTGTGCGGGATACAGCTTGAAGCTGATTTATTTTATTTAAAGCTTCAATTATTTTTAAAAAAATACTTATATAAAATTAGGGGCCGTTGTGAGGGGCACAAGTGTGTGACTATTGCGCGACGGTTGTGGGTTCGATCCCGACTCGAGGGAATGAATTATTATTTAATAATATTTTCATTTCTACACTCTCACATCAAAGCAAACGCCCGGCGTTGAGTACCGTCACTCCACACGCAATGCCTCGAAAAATTAGGCTGAAAGTGGGGAACGGAGTGTGGCTCTTCGTTCCCTCTGCTTACTTTGCTATGTGCGAGATAAAATTGTATTTAAAGAGTTGGAATAAATTAATTATTTAACACTGAAAGATTAATAGACAAACACATCTTTTACCCATATACAAACACAAAAAAACTAAAATTTTACCAAAAATAAAATAATAGGTCACCCGAATTATAACCCCATGCGTATTGTCATTTTTATGAAAAGTCAAGTATCCTTATAGAACGAGTAAATAACACCCAGATGAGCGTCTCTGAAGAGGTTGTTACGGCAAGTGGTCTCGTGATAATCCTAGTTAAATTTGCCTTTTTTATTTCTTGAAGATATTTTATTCATGTATATATAGAAAAAAATATTTTTGTATGAATAAATTGATCCCGCTTTAAATTTTTATAAAATCTTACATAACAGGCTCTCTATTTGTGATTGTTTATCGGTATTTTAGTGTCAAATTCACAGTTTAATTTATATTTAAGTAAGTGTTTTGAAATACATTTTTTTTTGTTTTAGCATTGTGCTAATAAATAGATGGGATCGACTATTATATATTTTTTTTAGCTTCACGCTAAGTCTAGCATATAGCAGGGCAGGTAGAGGGAACCTAGTATTACTATTAATTTACTCCGTTCCCTACTTTCCTACGAATCTTCGAGACATTTCTTATTAAGTATCGGAACTCAACGCCGAGCCTTGCTGCGGGACCAAAGCGAAGAAAAGGAAATATTAAACATAATTCATTCCCTCATGTGAGAATCCAATCCACAACCTTACAGTGATGCGCTTATACCACTCCGCCACAACCCACTCATATAACATTATATAACATTATTTATATATTTTATACTTCCAGCTGCTATTCGTCATTTATATGATAATAGTGGCTATATTACTAGTAAACATGTTAATTGCCATGATGGGAAACACGTACCAAAAAATTGCGGAGACCAGAAATGAATGGCAACGGCAGTGGGCCCGAATAGTACTGGTGGTAGAAAGAGGTGTGCCTCCAGCGCAAAGACTGAAACAGCTACTGGCCTATAGCCAACCGATGGCCAGTGGGAAAAGAGCTCTTGTTCTTAGAATTAATCAAAAGGCAAGTTATAGTAATAGTATTAGTAGTAGTAGTAGTAGGAAGGAGGCCAGTCGTGGCGCAGGGGCACAAAGTGTGATTGTAAAATCGACTGGTTGTGGGTTCGATCCCCACTCGAGGAGATGAAATATTTATTTATATTTATATTTTCATTGCTTCACTCTGGTGTCGAGGCAAAGCGCGGCGTTGGGTTCCGCCACTCGACACGCAATACCTTCAGAACTTGGCGGAAAGTGGGGAACGGAGTGTCTTAACACTAGGTTCTCTCTGCCTACCCTGCTGTGTGCCGGATACAGCGTGAAGCTGATTAATTTTGATTTATATTTTTTTTAGTAGTAGGGATGTAGGTTTTAGATGATTTTTTTTTAATATTACATTCTATTAAAACAAACATTAGTTTGTTATTTAGTTTACACATTTGATAAATGTAAAATAATAACAATTGCGAAAGTCTTAGATTCTTAAGGCCAGTCGTGGAGCACAAATTTGTAATTTTGTAACTGTGTAACTTCGTTAAGTTCGCCACTCAAAAAGCAATGTCTAAAGAATTCGGCGGTAAATGGGGAACGGAATTAACAATAGCTTCCCTAGGCCTACTCGAAACGTAACGTACAAAACATATAAAACGTGCGTGAAGCTATAAAAAACTTAATATGTATTTGATTTATATATTTATAAAGAGATTTCTTTATATAAAGTTTAATTTATTAATTTATATCAATTATAATATTCATATAAATTAATAAATTCACATGAAAACATAAACTTATAAAATAATAACGGGCATCACATCACGGCCATCTATTTACAGGATGAAGATAAAGAAGAAATGAAAGAAATCTTAGAGATGAAGAGAACTCACCAGCGTATTGTGGCCAAGCGGATGCAACGCGACGCGGAAATGAAGGGGGGAAAGCTTCCGCCACCCCCCGTCAGAGATTACCCCATTACCAAGAATACTACTGTCGCTAAAAAACCAAATGTTATTATATAAATTTAATTTTATATTGACTGTATGTGTGTCTGTTCTTGGTTTGAGATGTATTTTTTTTGTTAGCTTCGCGCGTCTCCCGCATATAGAATATAGGAATATAGATACAAATAGATTTATTTTATAATAGTGACCCGTCCACGGCTTCGCCCGCTGGAACTATTCGATTATTTATTAAAAACACTGAATGTGTCTGTATTCTAATACATATAAATTTTGCACCGCATTTATATTTCATAGTGATTTCTAACATAGATGGACTATCCAGCACAAAAAAAAAATATTCAGACTATTAGTCTGGAGTGAGTTCTTTAGATTAGCGCGTCCAGCCAAACAAACTGTTCCACTACATAATAATATTAGTACAGTAACCAACAAAAATTGCATGTACATCAGGTCAGTTATACTTATTTAGAAGTCCTAAGTGTGGAATAACACTTTAAAAATATTTAGAAAAGGTCAGTTATAGTTTTATTGCGCCATCACGGCCTTTTAATTATTATTGCTTTAACTCTGTGAGTATCTGGGGCTCTGGGTTGAAATCTGAATATGGGTAAGATTTAAATTTCAAAAAAGCATTTAGTTAACAATCAGTTACGCCACCCAACGCGTAATGTTGTCGGAAGTTAATGCACGTACTTTGTGCACAACATGAGAGACATACAAGATAATTTGTATTTGATTTAATTATCTTTTTTAGTAGCACGCTGTATCCCACACGCAGCAGGGTAGGCAGAGGGAACCTAGTACTAAGATACTCCGTTTTCCCTATTCAGTCGATTTTTGGAGCCATTGCGTGTTGAGTAGCGAAACTCAACTCTGCGCTTTGTCTTGCAATACAAGAACGAAGATAGGTAAATATTAAATATGTCAGTTCCTGGAGTGGGAATTAACCCAACAGCCTGTCGCGTCACACTTTCGTAAAATTTTGGAACTATAGTGTGTTGGCGGAACTCAACAGTCGCTTTGCCTGGAAACCAGAGAAAAAAAAATTAAATATTTCTTTTCTTCGAGTGGAAATCGAACTCACAAGCTGTCGCGTTTACATGTTGCTGCATTATGTGCTAAATGAATATAATTAAATTAATTATTATATATCATGAACAACATTTAATGCCCTAAAAGCTCGTCACGTCTCATGTCTAACAGCCTTGTATGTTTATATCAAATAATTATAATAATAATATGTTAAGAACATTAATTTTGATTTAAGTCGTGGTGCAAGGGCACAAGCGTGCGATGGCATCGCAATAGGTTGTGGGTTCGATTTCCAATAGAGTAAATGAATTATTTAATTTTTTCATTTTCTTCACTCAGGTAATGAGGCAAAGCGCGGCGTTGAGTTCTACCACACCACACGTATTGTCTTTACAATTCTGCGGAATGTGGGAAACGGAAATGTCTTAATGGGGAACGGAGTGACACTAGATTGCTACCCTGCTACTTGTGGGGTAAAGTGTGAACCTAAAAAAAGAACTTTCATCTAAATTAATAACGGTAATTGATTACGTTTTGTAACATCTTAATTGATGATACCATTACAAATTGTTATAGATGTTATACTTAAATTTAAGAAAACGTACATGTTATAAATACTGTATTTTTAATATAGCTTCACGCTGTATCCTTCATACAGCAGGGTAGGCAGAGGAAACCTAGTGTTAAGACACTTCGTTCTCCACTTTTCAATATAGTTTTTGTTGTTTATAGAATTCGTATCCACAACCATGGATTGAAATATAGTGAGCTCTTAAGTTCTTCGGTCATTATTTGTTATCTCTATCTACTAATGCGTTAAAATTATATTTTTAAACGAAAAGAAACATCTTGCCTAATAAAGTTACAGTTAAAGTTAAATTAATTTATCGATTAGAAATTTGAATATGCATATTATATTGATGTTTTAACCTAATTTTGAGGTAAGGTAGGAAAAGTGTTTTGAATAAATCATTTTGAAATGCTTAGCTGTGTTTTATTTGATTTTCCTAGATATCTCAACATTTATATACACCATTATTTTTTTGTGCGTGGCGCAGCGGCGCAAATGTGACTGTAAATCCGACTGGTTGTGGGTTCGATCCCCACTCGAGGAGATGAAATATTTACTTAAATTTATATTTCCATTTCTTCGCTCTGGTGTCGAGGTAAAGCGCGACGTTGAGTTCTGCCACTTAACAAGCAATATCTCCAGAATTCGGCAGAAAGTGGGGAACGGAGTGTCTTTCACTAGGTTCCCTCTGCCTACCTTGCTGTGTGGATACAGCGTGAAGCTGATAAAAAAATTTGTGGAATAAATAAATTTTATAATATGTATAATTAATACTTAACTTAATTCAATAAAATTATTAGTTATGGGAAACAGGTCCATATAGAGCGAAATAAAGTGTCACAACACTTAATGTCCACAACTCTATGTGGACCAAAGTATAGGAAAATACAGACAATCAATTATAAATAGAGGCAATGTATGTTAGTTATTTTCAATAATTGTGTTAAATTTCAATTTCCAAAAAAAGTCAAGCCAAAGTTGCAACATATATTTTGTCTTAATTAGAGAATTGAATGTAAATTAAATGTAAACTTTTCATCGCTCTGCCACCAAGACCTCGAAAAATTCAACGGAAAGTTTGAAACGGAGTGTATAAACACTATTCGGTTTTTCCCTCTGCCTACGGGATGCTTCTGCGGGCGAGATACAGCGTGTAACTGATTTATTTTATTAAAACATTTCTTTAAATTGGATTTCAATCTATATCATTCGTGTGTAGTCAAGCATTTCTTGACTATTTTATCGCGATGTAGGCCGACGAGATGGTGGTTAAACATAGTAATAAGCATTTCGCCTTAAATTTTATTTTTAAATCTACTGCCAGTAGATTTTAACTGTATTAATTAGTAGTAGATTTTAACTAACAGAAATAACACGACCAAATTGTTTTTTTTTAAGGAAACAACCGAGAGATTCTTATCACTTTAAAGTGATTCCAAATTAACCTTGACAAATAGAAACTTAACCCGCGTCCAATGGCAGTATATTTATTATAATTTGCACGCTATAGAAAATTTGGAAACACTTAATAGTATTCAGAAGTGAATTATTATCTAAGAATCTGACTTACGACACTCCAGTTGGGAGTACACAAAGGTGCAAATTGTGACCGTGTGTCGCTCAAATTTCACTCTTACCTCATTGTTTGCAACCTTTGACTTGCTAACGCCCAATATTAATAATCTATCTCCTACGTCAATCTTCGATTGTTCCATACATCTATCCAATCTCTAGATTGGATAGATATATGAAACAATCTAAGATTGACGTTGGAGATAGGTTATTAATATTGGGCGTTACGTCGTATTTAAAACTGTTTTAAAACGATTCTAGCCTCTATTCACGTATGTTTACGGATTTCGTCTAAATACAATCGAAATAGATGAATGTTCGTTTATAAAATTTTGGTTTTTTGTGTGTTTATCAGCTTCCTTTGGTACTAAGTTTTGTTGAGAAATTTGAAGATTGATCAATGAGTTTGTATAGTGTTGCTTGTTTTGAAGGTCGGGTGTGTTTTATTATATGATATTGACGTGTTAATGCGAAATAGTAGTAGTATCTACAGTAGTTTTTTTATATACGCTATCACCACGACCTGGCTTTGTCTGGATAAATATTATCTATTATCTGAGATATATAGCAATAACAAAATAGCCTTTAGTAGATTAAATTAAAAAAATTGTATAATTCTTACTACTTTTTTGTAGGAGCAGCATTGTTTAGTATATTAACTGTCATTAATTGCTAAGTCTCAGTAAGCTCGAGGAAAGAAAAATATAGAAATTTCCATACTGACAAAGTATTTGGGAATATTTAAATGCATAAAATTCATATAATCTATCAAAATCCAAAAAAAAAGTCAAATTCTTTGGTAAATTATATTTGTTTTTAAACATTTTTAAAGTGTTATTCCACACTTAGGAAATACTTATTTAGAAAACGTATAAAAGGAAAATACTTAAATAAAAAATAAATTAAATTAGCTTCACGCTGTATCCCGCACACAGCAGGGTAGGCAGAGGGAACCTAGTGTTAAGACACTCCGTTCCCCACTTTCTGCCGAATTCTGGAGGCATTGCGTGTTGAG
>DWQW01009135.1:0-13228 GCA_018249695.1 Heliconius erato demophoon
ACATTTAATAACCATATGAGCGTGGATATTAATATAGAATTCTAATTAGTTCTCTCATTGACATTCAGCGAGTTCAGGCAGTTTATAGAACCGCAGCGTTCAGTTTACTTATGTCCCGAAGTAGTATTAATTTATAGATGTTATTGAAACTGTACTAAATGATAAAATAAAAGGATGAAGTTAAAATAAAAGAATATTTTTATTTACGTTGCCCTTAATGTTACTGATAAAAAAAAAATATTAATAACAAATCGACAATGTTACAACACAAAAAAAATAAATAAACGTAACTCTAGATTTTTAAAAAAGAAAAGAAAGTAAAAATGTCATGGTATAAATTGTTACTTTACTCACAATTGACCATAAAGTAATAAAGAGTAAGTAATCAAAAATTTGGCACTCTTGAATAGATAAAACTTCGGTTTCGTTAGTTATGTATACATACATATATTATATGTACTTCAAAACAATCCAAGGTATAAAGCTAAATCACTCACAATCCAGAGAATGTTCTAGAATCCAGAAAATAAAATTTAATTCCAATTCCTTTACTCAATTCTATTCAGCTAGCCAGTATTGTTCGTAGAAAATAGCGCTGTGGTATTTCGTTAAATGTCATTACTTATATTGAGTGAATGAAAATGCAACTTATTTTGTCTTTTTTTATCAACTTCACGCAGGATACCCACCCACCTACAAAACAGTAATAAAATTTGGTACGAACGAATGATTACTTACAATATAAGTAAAAATAAAATAAAAAAAATCAGCTTCACGCTATATTCCGTTCACACAGCAGGGTAGGCAGAGGGAACCTAATGTTAAGACACACCGTTCTCCACTGTTTGCCGAATTCTGGAGGCGTTGCGTGTTGAGTGGCAGAACTCTATACTCTCTCTCTCTCTACACCAGAGCGAAGAAATGCAAATATAAATATAAAAAAATGTTTCAATTCCTGGAGTGGGGATCGAACCCACAACCAGTCGATCTTACACCATACACTTTGTGCCCCTGTGCTTCCACTGACCTCGATGGAATCCGCAACCCTTGTCTTTCCAGTCACGCGCTCTAAACGCAATAACCTTGGACAAATGATAATTTCTCAAGAAAGACATAACACGGCGTAGAACTCTGTCATTCAACACGTGATCACGTCTTAAATTCCGTTGGATAACAGAGAAACAGTGTCTTGAAATCTGGCTATCTCTGTCTATGCGGCATGAGACGTGAAGCAAATAATAAAAACCATATAAATTTCACAATAATTTTAAAGTGAATTATACTTTCCACGAATAAACAATTAAAAAGAAACAAAGGTAAGTACTATAGTAACAATTTCAGTGAAATCAATGTACGGTCATACACAATGCTCTTGCCTCTTTGCCATCAGATACTTGACATCATTCCGCTCCATTCGAAGTAGAAAATATATTTTTATAATAAAAATCTTATTTAATCTATCATTATGACATAATAATACATACTCTATTTTTTATTCTCGTTTTAACGTATTAACATTTTTTAAAAGGAAATAATTAAATTGGTTATGTCAGTAAAAGCTTTAAAAGTGCGGCGTTGATTTTAATTTTATAAAACACAAGTATCGCTCTATCCCGCGTATAGGAGAGTAGGTAGAGATATGCTTTTGTCAAGACACTTCGTTCTTTGCTTTCCGCCAAAATTCAGGTCATTGTATGTTATATAGCGCAACCCAACGCCGCATTTCGTCTTACAAGTTACAATATGGTCTTTCCCTATGTTAATATACTTCATTTCTTTGATCACGTTTATAATTTAATCGATAAAGTCACATAGCCACATAAAGTTGTTTAAAATGGCAATCCAACGATGCTTGAAACATTTAATAACCATATGAGCGTGGATATTAATATAGAATTCTAATTAGTTCTCTCATTGACATTCAGCGAGTTCAGGCAGTTTATAGAACCGCAGCGTTCAGTTTACTTATGTCCCGAAGTAGTATAAATTTATAGATGTTATTGAAACTGTACTAAATGATTGTAATATTTTTTTCTTGCATTTTTGAATATAATAATAAGTTAAAATAAAGGAGTATTTTTATATACGTTGCTCTTAATGTTACTGATAAAAAAATATATATTGATAACAAATCGACAGTGTTACAACACAAAAAAAAAATAAACGTAACTCTAGATTTTTATAAAAGAAAAGAAAGAAAAAATGTCATGGTATAAAAATTTTGTTACTATACTCACAATTGACCATAAAGTAATCGATAATACAAAATTTGGCACTCTTGAATAGACAAAATTTCAGTTTCTATAGTTACGTATACATGCATATATTATATGTACTTCAGAACAATCCAAGGTATAAAGCAAAATCATTCACAATCCTGAGAATGTTCTAGAATCCAGATAATAAAATTTAATTCCAATTCCTTTACTCAATTCTATTCAGCTAGCCAGTATTTTTCGTAGAAAATAGCGCTGTGGTATTTCGTTAAATGTCATTACTTATATTGAAGGAATGAAAATGCAACTTACTTTGTCTTTTTTTATCAACTTCACGCAGGATACCCACCCACCTACAGTACAGTAATAAAGTTTGGTACGAACGAATGATTACTTACAATATAAGTAAAAATAAAATAAAAAAATCAGTTTCACGCTATATTCCGTTCACGCAGCAGGATAGGCAGAGGGAACCTAGTGTTAAGACATACCGTTCCCCACTTTCTCCCGAATTCTGGAGGCATTGCGTGTTGAGTGGCAGAACTAAACGCCGCGCTTTGCATCGACACCAGAGCGAAGAAATGAAAATATAAATATAAAAAAAGTTTCAATTCCTGGAGTGGGGATCGAACCCACAACCAGTCGATCTTACACAAACACTTTGTACCCCTCCCTGTGCTTCCACTGACTTCGATTGAATCCGCAACCCTTGTCTTTCCAGTCACGCGCTATGCGGCTGACTCAAAATTATCAGTATAAAATTTTATCTTAAATTTTACATATAGAGAATCCACGGGCAGCATTGAGAGAGAATTTAGCAAATTTCGTATATGAATGAAAAAATAAGTTTTCCTTTTTAATCTACACAAAAGAAACAAAAAAAAAAGATTTTCTTGAAATAGATGCGAATCAACGCTTATATAAAATGGATAAAAACACAGTACGTATTACAGTAGCAAACACATTACTTATATTATATTTATTTTACGAAAAAAATGTTACAAATTATTTAATTGTTTAATTAGGAAAAGGTTAAACGTCACCAGTTCGTATTGTCATAGTCCCGCCACTAATTACTGCGGCCGGTGTTTGAAATGACTGTTGCTTAATTACAAAAAAAATAAACAATTTGAGTTAAAATTTTGTTCATAAAATATTTTTGTACCTAATTATTTAAGTTCTTGTGTTGTTTGCTATAATCTAGAAGTATTATTTTATTTATCCATCTTCCTATTTATATTCGGTGTATTTGGAGACATTATTAATTTTCGGAACGCTTTAAGAGCAGGTCTTACCAGCAGGTACCATTATACCTGATGGAGGTATAATGGTACCTGCTGGTAAGAGTTACCTCGGGCACTTAGAGAATATCATGTGACATATTCGATTCATAGTTATTTCCATTTAATGATTTTCTACAAAAATATTCCCTTGAATGGGATTGAACCTACAACTTTC
Source organism: Heliconius erato demophoon (assembly GCA_018249695.1). Lineage (NCBI taxonomy): Eukaryota > Metazoa > Arthropoda > Insecta > Lepidoptera > Nymphalidae > Heliconius > Heliconius erato. The sequence continues at coordinate 3,675 of DWQW01009135.1, forward strand.
ACGCATTACATTACGTACATTCCAACTAATAAGAAATAATTATTCATAATAAATGTTTTCTCCCATCTGTCCACAATTCCTCTCTCGTGTAGCTCACATAGTATCGATATATGTATATCACCATATTTTATATTTTTTGCCTATATTGAGAAGTTGTTTTAAAAGTACTAAGTAGATATAAAAAGTGTTAAGTCACGCCGTTGCCATTAAAACACTCGAAACGTTGGATATTGAGTAGTGAAACTTAACGCCGCGCTCTGCCTCGTTACCAAAATGAGAAAATGATAATATTAAATATTGCATTCCAAGAATAGATATCGAAACCACAATCGTCTTTATAAAAAGCTGCTTTCTGTTACCAAAGCAAACAAATGATTACATATTATTTCTTGTATACTACTTTAATATAATAATGAATAGGTATACATCTTTGAATTAACATTTTATATTAAATTAAACGTATTTTAAAATAGAGCATTCACTTGATGTTATTAAGCAACAACCGTTTCATCGTCTTCGAATGAAATATTTTTGAACCTCTGATATTTCTCCCCTAAGGACTGTAGAAATTCAATTAACTCTATATTTTTTTTCATTTTGTAAGAAAATTTAAAATGAATTTCAGTTACAAGAAATATTTGTGGAAAAGTCTGTTTTTTTCAGGACTTTCTTAATATTACTAGTGGCTATGGGGCGTAATTTTACTATAGCCAAAACGTTGTTATTGTCAACTATATAAAATAATATCTATTTATGTAATTTTACATATTATGAACTATACTACACATATATAGTAAGCACCTGTTTTTTTCTGTTAATCTAGAAATTTTAAAAAAATGTTATTGTTGTTTTGTTTGTCCTTTAGCTGTCAGTTTCTCAGTAAGAGAAGATCTTCATATGTGTAGATATGACTATTTTTAAAGTTTAAGGCAGCGTTGGGATCCACCATTCACATGCAATGACTTAAAAACGACGGTTAGTAGAGAACTGAGTGCCTCGACACTCTTTGCTTTTCCTGGTATATACGTTCTAGGTACCTATTTGCATTTCATTTCGTTTTTTAGTTTCTCGCTATATTCCGCACGTAGCAGGGCAGGCAGCGGAAACTTGAGAATCTAGTGTTTTTTTTACAGGCAGACAGACACTATACCACTACAGACACTTGGTCCGTTCCCTTTTTTTTAGAACAACACTTAATTTCCTTATCATATATATTAGTTACTAATTTGGTATTATTTCTATGCACATACAATTTAAAACTGCCCAGACGTACATCACATCACGTATTCCTATTAAAACATGAGAAAAGATAACTCATCGCGGTTAGTGTTCGTCCTCCCAAATGAAAAGATGCCGATAAATATTCATGTAAAGCGTACATATTGAAATTCCTATGTCGACAGAAACATTTTGGTCGCATAAAAGCGTCGTAACAATCAAATAATAAGCCCTGGGATTTGCATGAGAGACTTTGCCCAGGGATCCTTTTATTTGTAATATGATTTAATATAAAATATACATAATTTAAAATCAGCTTCACGCTGTATCCCGCACACAGCAACGCCGCGTTTTGCCTCGACACCAGAGAGAAGAAATGAAAATATAAATATAAATATAAATAAATATTTCTTTTCCTCGAGTGGGGATCGAACCCACAACCAGTCGATTTTACAGTCACACTCTGTGCTCCTGCGCCACGACTGGCCTCAGACGACGTACTAATTTTTTGATTTGATTTTTTGATTTATAATTTAAAATGACACCATTGTTCAGCAGTTAGAGCTCAGTCACACAGAAGGAACACGTATGATTCTCCATTTTACACCCATTTTTTTATGTTTTGCCAGAGTAAAAACATGAAAATATTTTATAGATTTTTGTATGTATGTACATATCAATTTTTAGGGTCAAATATATAGATACTGAATTCTTCTTCCCATAGACCACTGTTGATCTTTCGATCGAGTTACACCTTGTAAAATGACATTGTGAAATTGGAAATAAGGAAAAATAAATTGTGTTTCATTGTTTTCTAAATTACCAAATCTTGTCAGACCGACATAAGAAAGCACTTTCATATAATAATAAAAGAAATTATAGACATGAATTATGTCAATCAAAAGATATTAAAATTTTCCATTTACATTTTGCCAATTTTCGGGTAACTGTGTCCAAAACCTCTTTATAATAACTCCATGATCCCCTCCAACCATACTAAAACCGATCGGAATTGCAATTACAAACTATAAGGTTAATTTTGAAACTCTGTAGTTATTTATTTAATAAAAGAAAACTGGATTCTCTTTCTCATTTGTTCTAATGCTATTGTTTTATAGAGTAAACGATATATTAATGCATTTCTTCATCTAAGCTAAAAGTGCTCTCTTAAAAGTTTTTGTCCTTTAACAGACCATTTGTCACTGTCTATTGTAAGTCTTGAACCATTTATTTGTGAGCCATCGAGACAAATTCAGTGCTTTATCTAATATCTATACTGTGATTTATCAATATTCACTACCAATCTTATAACTAGTAAATTAATTTATAATTTTATTATAATATTTAAGCACAGATGCAAATTAGGGTTGACAGCTCGTGGTGCAGCGGTACGTCAGCTAAGCTCAGTGATTGTGAGTTAATTTAACACTTGGAGGAAATACATTGTTCTTCTTTTCTCTGGGAACTAGAAAAGAAGAATTTGGTGGACAAATAAGGAGCGTAGGTTCTTAATATTAGGTAACCCTTTCTGCTTACAATGCTACATGCGTGAAGTTAAAAGAAAAAAAAGGTATATTTGACAGCTTTCGCTCGAAATGCAACTAAAAACAAAAGAAACGTAAACGATTTATAAGCATCAATTTCAAACGAAACTTACAAATAGTTCGCACTGTTTGCGCAGCTGAGTATCGGCAGATAAGATGCCATCACTGGAGTTCCCTCGCTGCCTATTTATTGATTTTACGCGATATTTTTGCCTTGAATGCAATAGAATACACTTTTAAAAGCGTTTTTATAGCAATTACATTTTTCTACTCCATTTTACATTGTAGCTTTATAGGTCCATTATTCCATGTTCTTTGAATTTTGCTTATTTTATAGAAAGACTAACTTTAACTTAAGGTTTCGCTTTTGTAGATAAAAGGAAATACCTAAGTAAGAGATGTGTATAACACAGAACTTTCCTAAGTGTGAAATAACACTTTAAAAATGTTTAAAAATATTTAACAAATAGTATTCTCTCTTGCCAAACAATAATTCTTAGTAATTATCTTTGGGTAGCGGAAATTTGTAAAAATCTCCCTACAGAGATGCTAACAACATAAATAAGTTGTAACAAGCGTATACAAATTTCGACGTAGCTCCATGAGAACGTATGGCTTAGCGGTCAGAGCGCCTGGTCGGCTTCAAGGAGGCGCGGGTTCGAGTCCCGCTACGTTCAAATTTTCATACGTTTTCTAAATAAGTATTTTTCTTTCCGAAGTGTGGACTAACACTTTAAAAATGTTTAAAAAATGCAATACAAGCAGTTATTTGTTGATATACTGACACATTAATCGCAGCAGAAGGGTTAAAACACAACGGTTCTCACTTTCCATCCAATTTTCAAGACATGACATGTTCGGTAGCGGAATTCAACGCCGCGCTTAGCATACCGGAGGGAATAAATAAAAATAAACTAAATATAATTATGCTCCCGAGTGAAAGTCGAGCGATCATTGTGATTTAGCACTTTTATCACATATCACCTCTATTGTTTAGTGAAGTGGAAATCGAAGCAACGACAGTCGTAGTAAATGCGACGGTCGTTGGTTCGTTTCCCACTTGGAAAAATAAACTATTTCGCTTTCCGCTGAGCTATTTTCATTTCTCGTTCTGGTAACATGACAAAGGTGGTGTTGGAATCCGCCATTTAACACGCCAGTTCTTAAAAATCTCTTATTGATCTACTTTACTAATTAAAAATATTTATTAAACATTAATAAATCTTACACACTCATCAAATAAGAACCACCTCTAGGAATTCAGATCTTAACATTGTTTTATAAAGATTATAATAAAAAAATGTAAATCCATTCCAGCTTATTCATCTCTTATAAAGTTAACAAAGAAAACGAAATCGAAGAACATGACAATACGTCCACAAAAGAAAACACATTTTAGCTTTAGGCAACATTATCTACAGATTTTTATGATTATTAAGTACTAGTAGCCCGCGCGCGACGTCGCTGTTCTTCAAGCACAGGATTATTTATTTAATACACGGAATAGCGTCATCTATTCATAAATTTATATCCATAAAGATTTTTAATTGTTTTGAGAAAAAATCTACTTGTTTTTTTTTAGCTTCACGCTGTATTCCAGAGCAGCAGCCATAAAGCAGGATAGGCAGAGGGAACCTGGAAACCGAGTGTTAAGACATTCTGTTCCCCACTTTGCGCCGAAATCTTATTAAAACTTTCATGCAATTTTTTTTCTTTCATTTTAGGTAGGTAAACATTCATCTATAATATATTTTTTTAAATAAATAAACAGTTTCACACTTTATTCTTCTTGTAGAAGTGAGGCAGTGAGAACCTAGTAATCTTTAGACATGTTCTTACCCACGTTTTTTGAAGGCATTGCGCAATATGTGGCGGAAGTCAACGCCTCCCGCCTCCCTATGTCTTGTTATGTGGACCGGGAGACTAAAAATAAGTCACTCCCAAGACTAAGAATGGAACACAACCATCGAATCTGTAGTTACACGAACATCATACACTTTTAAATTAGAATTAGACAACCATGGCACGTATAAAAATATGTCCATTTTTTGTTCACTAACAAATACCTAGTTTTTTCATTATGTTAGGCGGTGAAAACATATTCCATAGGTCAGTAGTAATTATTTTTAACTAACGTTTGCAAATTAACTGACATTTATAAACCATGTATAAAAAAACTTTTAGTTAGTTTTGTTTAAATGTTTTAATTATAAAATATGTTATGTGAAGAGCAAAAAAAAGTTGATACAAGAACCCTTTCTCTGCTCTCTGCTAAATGATCTCACCATGTACAGTTTTATGAAAACTGACATCGTATTCATCTTATCAGATGAATACTACGTCGTCAATAATTCAATCAAAACTACTGCCATCGATTTTGAAGTTGGTTCGTTTCCTGTCCTAGATTCTAAGTAGTGACGATTGAAAGTACCTTGACGTTTTGCCTTATCTAATATTCACTAACTTAAGATTTCTTTTACTAATAGTAAAAGAGAGAGTAAGAGAGAGAGAGAGTAGTAGAGTATAGCAGGTATATCTAGAACTCTTACCTTATATTGTCAAAGTTATGACGCCTTGATGGCATTGGGACAGCGTCGGACTACAAACGCGATAATTTTGGGCAAAATTTCCATTAGAGAAATTATTCTTGTTTTGGCAAACGAACTAGTAAGACTAGATTCTTTCTTCACGACTTAAAGATTGAAGTTAAAAAAATATAATTTCGAATAATATAAATTAATGCCAATAGAATAAAAATGAGAATAAAAAATGACAGCTTAGGTTATTTCATATTTCTGGTACAACCTATTTTACATGACATGTGTATTATCTATATCAAAATATGGCAAAAAAAACTGTAAATAGTTTAACTTATGCACGCTGAAATAAATTTAGATATTAGTTAGATTAAGCATTCATATTTGTATTGACGACACATTTGTATAACTATAATTTTATCATCGAAAATTGACTAGGGAATTACGTTAGCTGTTATTTGAAAGTTTAGGGTCCGAAAGGGTCCTCGTGGTCAAAGTTGGGATAATCTTAAAGGCATTATTGAGTGGCATTTATGGTACTCACTGGCCTAGTTTCAACTTCATTTAACACTTGGTGTTCAACAGGCGGTGGTTTGAGTGGACTTTTAGTTCCAAGCACATTAAATCGAAAGAATCGATTTAAGGTGATGATTTTAAAACTGTGGGCAATTCTAGTATTGATACACAAAATTCCAGTAACTAGAACTTTTTTGAGGATATATACTTGTATATAGAAATTATACATATAGTAATTAATTTCAGTTTTAATTAATATGTAAACTAATATTGTCATTTAATCAAATGTGCTATCCGCAAAAGTGTAAAAAATAATTATTATTACAAAAAACATAGTATAACTGAGAAATCAACGTCTTTTAATTTACTAGTATATACTTTCGTTGTTTTATCTAAAATTTTTCTATGAAAAATCTCAACACAGCTTATAAAAATAACTACCCCGAGAGACGTGACCCGTCCATTCAATGCTTTGTACCAAATGTACGATATATGGTCGACCATATTTATTAAATATTGAAGGACATTGTACTGTTGATAATCGAAAAATGAATTTCTTGTGCCTTGTGGAATATCTTCTTTGAGATTAATAATTTAATTATCTTACTAAATGATTTCAATACACAAATATCAGAATGTGAGCAAGAAATATCTTCACGAACATACAGGTTCGTGAAGGATTTTTTTTTCAAATATTATTTTTTTATTGGTGTTATAGTTTCATACTATATCCTGCAGCAGCAGAATGAACAGAAGGAATCCAGTTAACCATTTCCACAAGTAGAAATCGAGCCCACAACTGTCACGTGTACAGTCAGACGCTGTGCCACTGCGCCATTATTAAATTTACATATCACACATATTTCCTAACTTTTTATCATTCCAGCCAGACAGTTTTTTATTTAGCTAAGACAACTGAGATAAATATATACAATTGTACAAAATTATTTTTGGCAAATGCCTCTAGCGCCTGACCCTTGGCGGCCACTTCAATATGTATCTCACTCACTCTCAAATTCATGTTGTAACTACACCAATTTATTAGGCGCCACTCGTTACGCTTATTTTGCAATGTTTTTATGAAATGTTTTATATAATGTTAGGCATATTGAAGCTGCTATGGCCTGATGGCCTAAGGATTTCACTATAAATGTGACGATTGTGGGTTTGATTTCCACTCGTGGAAATGAAATATTTAATCATAATAGCAAGGCAAAACGCGCCATTTAGTTCTGCCACTCAAGACGCAATGTCTCGTAAATCGTGGAATATCTATTGATTATATTTGATTTCCTGCTCTAGCACGCCAAATATAAGTTATGTTTTAAATATTTGCTTAGGTAGAATTATGCCTTTCGTCTCCTAGCAATGTATCTAAATTGATCATGTAGGTACCCAAGCTTCTCTTTTTCTATCAAAATTTTTGTAAAAGTTTGTGTGAAGTGGTCATCATTTATTCATTATATTATTTTTTATTATGCAATTTATTCTCAGACATAAATGTCTCTTGCAGTAATGATGACTGAATAAATTTATCCATACTAAATTAGAAACGAAACGTGAGTAATGGAATGTTTTAAGCCTGGATTTCCTCAGTATTTTCAATAATATTAAAACTCATTAAGTTTCTCAGTGACAAAGCAAGTTTCAAAAGCTTTAAATAGCAACGCCACATAAGCTTGAACAATCACAAAGTTAAATGTATGAACGGGCCGTCATGTGCATACAACGTTCTCCGGTGTCCGAAATTTACCTTTTAGTGTAAACACTTTTAAACAAATATAGAGTGGAACCGTTTGGCTAAAATAAGTAAATTAATTAAATTATTTAAATAAAATCGTCTATAGTTTTTTGATATTATGTATTTTTTATTCTCAAACTTTGAGCATATTACAGTATGTAATCATTTTACAGTGTACGTAGTTCGTTATCTATATATATAAAAGGACTTGTGCTGACTGACTGAGGTAAAACGCACGCAGAGCCGTAACCGCTGATGGTAGAAACGTGAAATTTGGGCATATGTTTATTTTCATATTCTGGACATCCACTAAGAAGGGAATTTGAAAAATTTTAACCCTAAAGGGACGAAATAAAGGTTGAAAGTTTGTATAGAAAAAAAATTAAATCGGCACCGATTTTTATAAAATTTGAAATTCAGACTCTTTAAAAGATTTCATTGAACACGTGTTTCATGGTTTTTTAGAATTCACCCCCTAAGGGTTCAAAAGGGGTTGAAAATTTATATGGAAAAATCTTTAAATCGCCATCGATTTTTATAAAAAATTAAATTCAGACTGTTAAAAATATTTTATTGAACACGTCGTTCGTGGTTTTTTAAAATTCACTCCTAATAAGCGGGCGAAGCCGCGCGCGCCCTCTAGTCTTAGATATGTTAAATACGCTGAAGATGTTGTAAACATACTGTTTTTATTATATTTCACAGCGTCATCCTTTGCGATCTATTACAAATTGTACTACGCAGCAGCCATCCACGGCTGTTCAGAGGTAGTCAAGAAAAAAATATTTTCCCACTACCGTCATAATACCTTACCTCATGTATGTAGGTATGATATCTTGCTTCATTCTACGTTTCCGTGTCTCTTAGTTCTTATATTTTATTTTGTTCGTTCTAGTCTTCAAACACAAGAAGAACTATTCGAGGAGAAAAAAAAAGAAACGGAATTTGTTGAAATATTGCCGAGTTCGAGATATTAGGTATATTATTGGTACAAAATATTACAACTAGTAGGGTTGATTTCTGTCACAATAATTAATTTTGAACTCATGTATAGTTAATCGATGCGAGCAATTAGCCGGGTTGTCGCTGTCACAAGCAAATCTCAATCTGACAAATCTGTCTCAACTAAGACACCTTTACTGACTAAAGCGACTAATTTATTATTGGAAAAGTCAGAACTATTACTTATATTTAATAGTTAAATTTGTAAGCAATGCTGCTCGCAATCTCTGTGATTCTCATTGTATAGAATCAAATACTCGAAGAAATTAATGAAATAACATATCTAAGCCAAACATCTCAGTATAAATCAGCTCCACGCTGTATCCCACACACAGCAGGGTAGGCAGAGTAGGCCGACTAGCCTCACTGGACGGACTGATCGTGGCGCAAAGGCACAAAGTGTGACTGTAAGTGCAACTGGTTGTGGGTTCGATCCCAACTCGAGGAGATGAAATATTTATTTACATTTATATTTCCAATTCTTCGTTCTGGTGTCGAGGCAAAGCGCGGCGTTGAGTCCTGCTACCCAACACGCAATTTGGCAGAAAGTGGGGAACGGAGTGTCTTTCACTAGGTTTCCTCTGCATAGCCTGCTGTGTGTGGGATACAGCGTGAAGCTGATTCATTTATTTTATTTTTGATTAAATAATTAAATTCTTAATTTCTCTATAGTATTGTAACATAAGAAATGTGGAAAACACTATTTTAGCGAAATAAAAATACAATTAAGTTATAGTAAGTAAGGTTAATTGATAACCCAAGGGGGGTTATAGGGTTTAGTCGCTTAAAACTAAGTTTTATTTCGTTATTTTTGGACTCTGAACAGATACAATCTATACTTATAATAAATCTGTAGAAAAGTCGTTTCCGTACATTGAAAATATTTAAGAAAAAATTAGCCAGGGTGTTAAAGGATAACTAACAGAATCCATTTCCAACATTTTTGGAATTTTTGTCTGTTTGTCTGTTTGTCTGTTTGTCTGTTTATGTGAACAC
>DWQW01009136.1:0-13228 GCA_018249695.1 Heliconius erato demophoon
TTATCATAAAAATAAATGACTGGAAATTTGCATATTAGAACAGATCATCGATTTTAACATCTAATTTATGCCAAACATGATTTCGATGATTAATAATCGATTTTTTCACCATTTATTCAAATTTTATGACCGTTCGATTTTATTTCGAATGGTTTTATTGTATAGTTTACTATAGAAATGTATGGGATTTTTTTTTAATAATTTGAGATTTGAAACCATATTATAATAGCGTCAATATATTTTGTGGGTGTGATAAAATTTATTATTTATTTATATGAAATTGCGTGTTTATATATGATTTTTGGTATATTTTTGTGAAAATATGAATGTTTAGTGTCGCATCACTAGTTTCTTCTCTCACTACAAAATATTTGGAAATTACACATTTAACCGTTTTATATTCTTATTTTCAAATCGGAGAGTTTGCTAGTAAAACAGATAATGAACTCTTCTATTATTTTCATTCACAGAAAAAAAATATAGTATTACTAGCATAATAGAGCAGGTTAAAAAGAAACAATTAATCTTGTCTTTTAGCTTCACACTGTATCCCTCACTAAGCCTACAATATATCCTATATAGAGGGAATCCGTAAACTTAGTGTTCAGACACTTCGTTCCCCGTTAACACACTTCCAATTTCCACTTGCCGCTATATTTTGAATGCACTAAGTGTCGAATCGTGGAAGCTAATTTTTTATATTGACTTAAACTCGACTCGATTTCTTTATGTAAACAAACAAACAAACAAATAAATAAAATAATAAAAAACCCTGACACAATACCCTTGAACTTACAAACAAACAACAATATATAATTCGTATTACAAAATCATTTTCACGTCAAAACCGATCGACGATAAACGGACAATGACAGTCGGTATTACGTATCGAGAACGATATTGATGAAAGATATATTTTTATTTTGATTGCTTTAGTTTAGTTTGTTTTTACTGTACACGTGACAGGTTGTGGGTTTGATTCCCACTTGAGAAAATAAAATATCGTTTAAATATTTCTTTGCTGTGATAACAATCGGGGAAATAAAAATATTGAATGTTAAACAAAGCGCGCCACTCAACACGTAATGTTAACGGAGAATGAGTAACGAAGTGTTTTAACACTAAGATCTCTCTACCTATCCATATGCGGAATACAGTGTGAAGCTAAAACAAACTAGAAATACTTAAAAATTAATTAAATAAAAATTATATTATCATATTATGTTGAACAAAATTACAAAATATTAAAAATTTTATGGAGTGACAATCGAACCCACAACCTATCGCATTTACAGTCACATCCTTGCGCCACAAAGGCCTCAAATAAATAAGATATAATATTATAAAGCTGTATAACTAATAGGTTACGTTTATACTCACTATCTGTTAATTCAACAGCGCTATCTCAATCTCTTAATATTTTTCATAAAAGATAACCATTTTGAAATTTATAGAATTGCATAACTTAAAGCCTACAATCTAATATACGAAGCTGGCTGTGACTTTGAAAAATATATCGAATTATAGAATAGATAGAATTTCTATTGTGACTTGCCATTGTGCGGGCAAGCGTATAAATAAGGCTGTGATAGTGTGTTTAGTTTTATGGCTTTTTCACTTGCATCTTGATGAATAAGTTTTTTTTTCAGCTTCACGCTGTATCCCGCATATAGCAGGGTAGGCAGAGGGAACCTACTTTGCACTGTTTTCGAAGCAGTTGTGTGTTGATCGGCGGAATGCAACTCCGCGCTTTGTCTCGATATCAGAGCGAAGAAATGAAGATATTAAATATTTCATTTACTCTAATGGAAATCGAATCCACAACCTTGTAACCCGTAACACGCTTGTGACTCTGAGTCACAATGTGGCCTAAAAATGTATATGTCGATAAGAGTCGTAGGTATATAGAGTCAAATTAAATTTGTGCATAAATACTTTTTTTTATGTATTTCACAGTTTTTTATTATAATTTTCACAATCAAACTATTAATAAGAGAGTGAGGCCAGTCGTGGCGCAGCGGCAGGAAAAGTGACTGTAAAACCGACTGGTTGTGGGTTCGATCCCCACTCGAGGAGATGAAATATTTACTTTAATTTATATTTCCACTTCTTCGCTCTGTTGTGGTGAGGTTAAACGCGGCGTTGAGTTCTGCCACTCAACACGCAATGCCTCTATAATTCGGCAGAAAATGGGAACGGAGTGTCTTAACACAAGGTTCCCTCTGCTTACCCTGCTGTGTGCGGGGTACAGCGTGAAGCTGATTATTATAAAGTATTAATAATTTAATTAAACTATTAAGAATTATAAAAAATAATATAACTCAACACATTATTATAACAGTTAAATTTTTAATACAATTTTATAAAAAAACATCTTTAAAGTATAATAATATTTATAATATAAATAAAAAATTTCCAATATTTTCTATATTTGTAATATGTAAACTTAATTACCATTAAGTCACTAACAGTGACTCACGGGTATCGGTGTCACCTCTTGTATTACCGACGTCATATCTTCCTATTTCACAAGCTGCTACTAAACTGAGAAATGTATCCACAACTTCCGCGCCGCGTATCTTGTTCGTACTTTATGTGCTTTCGATAAACTTTTGTCCCGACATGAGCTTTGGTTTTCGAAGGAGTTCATGTCAAAGAAGGAATGGTTTTGATATTTCTATTTCAAATATTTAAGTTGTATATTATATTTATTTTAGATTTTCTTCCTTTTAAATAAAAATATAATAATTCATTTTTTTAGTTAGCTTGACTGGTGGGATAGTGATAAAACACTCTGTTATCACTTTCGTTCCTCACTTTCCGTTGCATTCTGGGTTTATTGCGTTTTGAATGGCGAAACATAACTCCGCACTTTCAATCGTTACTATGGCGAATAAAATGGAAATAATAAATATTTAATTTCTTTTAGAGGCCAGTCGTGGCGCAGGGGCGCAAAGTGTGCCTGTAAATCGACTGGTTGTGGGTTCGATCCCCACTCGAGGATATGAAATATTTACTTCTTATATTTTTATATCTTCGCTCTGGTGTCGAGGGGAAAGCGCGGCGTTAAGTTCCGCTACTCAAATGCCTCCACACGCAATGCCTCCAGAAATTGGCAGGATGTGGGGAACGGAGTGTCTTAACACTAGGTTCCATCTGCCTACCCTGTGTGCGGGATACCGTGTGAAGCTAAAAATAATATTAATAATAATTTCCTTTAGTGAGAATCGAACCCACAACCTGTCACATTTACAGTCACAAACTTTTGTGCTCTACAATTGATCTCAAAATATATAATATATTTTATTTAACTAAAATACATTATTTCATTTCAAATTAATAGTAAATAAATCAGCGTTAACTTTTATATGCCTAAACGGAATTTCCATATACAGAAGTTTAGAAAGGTGCTATTCAAACAAGCAAAAATCACGTCAGCAGTAATTTATTTACTAATAACTAATAATATATGTTTACGAGAAATGGCAGATTTCATGTTAAATCGAAAGTTTTCTAGTAGTGATTCACAATAGGATGTAAAATGCTTGTGGAACTATAAACGGTAACCATAGTGTTATATTGAACTGTGTGAGTGATTGGTCACTTTCTCTCTGCTTTTTCTGTAAAGGAAAGTGGTTATTAGAGATATGTTTATTTTTTTTTAATAAAGTTTTTTTATTGTGAATTTATTTTTGATATATGTATATAGAAATTATTAGATGTTAAGTATATTAGATGAAAAACTAAATGGGATTTTTGCTTAGAATTCTAACCTTTTTTATAATAATTTTATTCCAATATTGGTTTAAAAATTAACTAATTTTAAAAAAAATTGCGTATTTCTAAAGCTTAAATTTATGTAATTGGACTGTTTCATCCGTGGCATGCATCCGAGGCATTGTGCGTTGAGTGGCGGTACTCAACGCCGTGCTTTATCTCATTACCACAACAAAGAAATTAAAATATTGTATATTTCATTTAGTCTAGGAGGATTGGAACCCACTACCAGTCACGCTCTTTCACCACGACTGACCTCAAATAGCTTTCATCCATATATATAAGCAAAAACACTAAATTTCTTCAAAAAAATTAATTTTAAAGTAAAAATACTAAAAAAAGTCCAATATTTCATACATTTTTATAAAAGCGAAACCGGTTTGATTCGCTTGTCCCATAAACACCGAGATCACTTTACGATCTTCCGCGTCATACTGACATTGAAATATTTAGTATAAAAAATATATATAATTGAGTTTACATTATAAATAATAAATTTTTTAGTAGCTAGAATTTGTTTGAGGCCAGTCGTGGCGCAGCGGCACGAGGTGCGACTGTAAAACCGACTGGTTGTGGGTTCGATCCCCACTGAGGGAGATGAATTATTTACTTAAATTTATAGTAACATTTCTTCGCTCAGGTGTCGAGGCAAAGCGCGGCGTTCTGCCACTCAACACGCCATGCCTCCAGAATTCCGCAGAAAGTGGGGAACGGAGTGTCTTAACACTAGGTTCACTCTGCCTACCCTGCTGTGTGCTGGATACAGCGTGAAGCTGAAAAAAAATTTTAGTAATTTATTTTTGCAGCTACTAAGCTATTGAGGTAGTCGCGCATTCAATTCTGGACGAAGTAATTTCTAGAAAATAATAAATGAAAATGAAGAAAACGTGCTTCTGCCTTGTTACCACAGAGAAGAAATGCAAATATTAATTAATTAGAAATCATTCCTCTATCAAGTGTGGATCGAACCCACAAAACTCGTGTTACAGTCACACGCCCGTGCACCTGCGCCACGACGGCCTTATATATTGTTGTGTTTTTAACAATAGCTTTTCTCTGCCTATAAGAGAGACAGTATCTTTACTAAGGAAAAGGTATAAATTAATAATTAAAAAAAAAACAGCTTCACATTGTATCCCGCACACTGCAGGGTAGGCAGAGGAAACCTAGTGTTAAGACACTTCGTTCCCCACTTTCTGCCGAATTTTGGAGGCATTGCGTGTTGAGTGGCAGAGCTCAACGCCGCGCTTTGTCTCGACACCAGAGCGAAGAAATGGAAATATACATTTTAGTAAATATTTCATCTCCTCGAGTGGGGATCGAACCCACAACCAGTCGATTTTACAGTCACACTTTGTGCCCCTGCGCCACGACTGGCCTCATAAAATAATAATATCGATATAAATATCAGTTTAAACCAAATTTTTAAGATAATTTTATCTACATTTATATCTGTATGCAAAAAATATGTAATGATAATGGTGAATGAAAGTTCATTCACAGAAAAGTAATAACTGAGTAACTTATAATGTATTTATTTTTTTGCTAAACTAAATGTGAAATTCGCTGTATTTGATATGAAGGTCAAATTGTATTTTATTCAACAACATAGTGGCTCGAATTACGGCGAAAAATAACGGAGAGTCTTAACACTAAGTTATCTCTATCTAAATACGGTATAAAGCGAAGCGAAAAGAAAAGAATGTGCAATAAAAGGGCTGTATGCCATACACTAGTCGTCACCCGCAACCTTGTGTATGTGGACTTCAAGACGTAGAATAGAAAGACGTAAAAGAGAAAATCCCGTTGTTTTCTGTTTTCATAGGAATTTCGAGAAATGCTCTCCTGTGTCTTTTTACCTATAGCAAATTTAAACTTTTTTTATTTTTTAGACATTTTTAAAATGTTATTCCACAGTTAGGAAAGAAAAATACTTATTTAGAAAACGTATAAAAATTTGAACGCGCCTCCTGGAAACCGACCAGGCAGGCAGAAATTTAAACTTTCAAAGTCAAATTTCGTCAAAAAAAAACAACTTAATGTCTCGAATCAGAAAGAAAAACCGAGAGCGGAGTGCCTTAGCACTAACCCACTCTTATAGTAATTGCATTAATTTGAAAAAAAAAAAAAAACATATTTATACGACACGAATTTTTATTTTACTCTACAATTAAACAAATTCCACACTTTGCTCCACAGCATACGTACTTCAAAATAAAAAAAAAAACTGCAATTTATCTAATAAACTTAGTAGATCTTGATTGAAACGGCCCGTGACGGATGTTTATACCTAAATGGCCGCCATCAAAATTTATTTTATTTCTGTCTGTCTGTGCATTCAGAATTATTATTTAATAAAAAAAAAACAGCTTCACGCTGTATCCCGCATTATTTAATATGATTCCTTTAATAAAAGTTCATTAGCTCCTCGTTATATGTATATTGGTTCCAATTAAAAGTTGGATTATTGCTATCGGATGTGGCGTCTTAAGATCGATAGGGATGGGGTTTTTTTTTGTTTTTTTTTTAATTTTTAAAATTAAAAAATCAGCTTTACGCTGTATCTCGCACACAGCTGGGTAGGGAGAGGGAACCTAGTGTTAAGGCATTGGGTGTGGAGTAGCGAAACTCAACTCAGACTCAGAGCGAAGAAATGAAAATATAAATGTAAATAAATATTTCATTTCCTCGAGTGGGGATCGAACCTACAACCAATCGATTTTACAGTCACAATTTGCTCCACGACTTGTAAGTGCGTTTTTAGTGATAAAAGTTTTATTTTTTTAGTGATTATTTGTTGAATTTGTGATCAACGTAGTTTAGAATAGAATAGACGATGATTAAAATTATAAAGTGATTTATTGCCAAACAAGTTTTATGTAAAAGCACGGCGTCGTAAACTGCCAAACATTTAAGAGTTGCTTAGGGAACGGAGTGTCTTAACACTGCGTTCCCTAAGCAACCGCCTACCCTGAGGGATATTTGCGGGAAACATAAAAAAAAACGAATCAATTGCTCTTTGGCAATATTAAATAAATTTTTCTCATTTTGCATTACATCGTCTGAACACCCATTTTTTTTGTTTTTTTTTGTTTGTGAAACACGACGCATGCGCTATAAAAGTATCGTATTTAATGATATAAGTCACTGGACATTTATGATTGATCTAGGTGCTTATGAGATACTATATGCGTTGTGGCTGTATACGAGACAGTTGTGGGTTCGATTCCCATTTGAGGGAATTAATTAATAGATATTTATTATAAATTCATGTCTTAGCTCTGGTACCAAGGTAGGTAAATTTCGGTGGAAATTGCGAAATGGAGTGTCTTGACTTTAAATTCCCTCTAACTATCCTGCTATATGCGGGATATAGCGTGAAGCTGAAAAAAAAAATTAAAACGTATCGTAACCTCGACTATATACAATTGAGTAAATATTTATTTAAATGTCTATTTCTATTTCTTCGCTCTGGTGTCGAGATACAGAGCGGCGTTGAATTCCGCCACTCAGCACGCAATGCCCCCAAAATTCGGCGGAAAGTGGAGAACGGAGTGTCTTAACTTAAGGTTCCCTCTGCCTCCCCTGCTGTGTGCGGGATGTAGCATAAACTATATTAAAAAAAAACAATAATAAAAATGCTAACTCTTCATTCTTAATTCTATATTTTATAGTAGTTACAGTTTCAAAGTATATTTTTGGGTAATAGCTATCTAAGATTAAAAAATATACCGTTTCATATTCTAAATTTTGAAACTTGTTGACTAAAATTTACATGTTTAGTTAGTTTTTTGCGTAACTTTTTTTTACCAAAATACAACATTTTGACTGCGGATGTTGTAGCTGGCTGTACAGTTTTTATATGATTGGTCTACGTAATATCCTGTTATATTCTAGATTAATGGGTTAAACGCCGTGACCTAGTCGTTATATCTGTGAAAATAACAATTTTGTTTCTGAAATTTTAAATTTTATTGTAATTTTAAAGCGCTTTTATGACGTCTCTTTATATCAGGGGTTCCCAACCTTTTCTTGATCAAGGACCACTTTTATATCATTCTTGGTAGCAGGGACCACTATGCATGTAGGTATAACAAACAATTACTGCGACTATTAAACAGAAACTTCGCCTCACCATACCCATCATAAAATTAAAATCGTTCGCGGACCATATTTAGGCTTCTGCGGACCACTGGTGGTCCGCGGACCACTGGTTGGGAACCACTGCTTTATATGAATGCCTTTGAATTCCAGCTAGGAAATAATATATGAGCCCAGTCATAGCGCAACAGGTTATAGGTTCGATTCCCACTCGAATAAATGAAATATTTAATATTTTCGTAAATGGAAAGTCTAAATACCACAGCCTCTCTGCATACCGTTTATTCACAGAAGATGATTAAGCCTTAATAAAATAGGTAGAAAGATGACTATTTTCTGTCAGTATAGACATTTTCTTACCCATATAACCATACGGTCATCACATGGTCATAAAATTAAAACTCTTAAGCATTTAATCATACTATATTGCAGGTAACATCTTCTATAGTACGGTCAATAAGTCGTGGCTACTCTTAAGCAAGGTTTTTTGAAATTTTGCGCATCGGGAAGAAAATAAGCGAAAACAAGAAAACTCATAAATTCAATTCTCTTCGCCATCTTTCTTTTTTTTTTCTTACATCTAATATAGACAAAACACGGTGATGATTTCCGGCTTGCAATAAATATGCAGAGTTTCTAATATTACAGCTGAAAGTGGAGAGTGGAATATTTAGACTTAGGTTATAAAAAGAAATAGGTTCTTTCTGCATGTGTGTGTGATGTTATATGAATTTAATATAACTAATATGGATACATGGATTACAAAATATATGTATACGATGGGGCACAGTTAGAAAGTAAATGAAATGATTTTCTATTAACATATAGTATGGCGTTATTCAAACCATAATCTTCTTAAGCTTGATATAAAATCAGCTTCATGCTGCATCCCGCTTATAGTAGAGCAGTAAAGAGAATCTAGTGTTGAGACACTCCGTTCTCCACTTTTCACCATATTTTTCGTGGCATTGCGGAAATCAACGCCGGGTCCTTGGTACCAGAGCGAAGAAAAAATATATATTAAATAGATAGTAATTTATTTCCAAGAGTAGGAACCGAATCCACAATCGTTGCGTTACAGCCACACGCTCCTTAATATAAAAAGACAAGAGCACTATATATTTAAATATACGTAGTCTAATGTTTACATAAATAAAAGCAGCCAAAAATAATCTAATAACTTATATAAGTAAATTTTAAAAGGAAAATTTGTAATTCTAATTTACGTTTATGTTATTTAAACGACATTTTCAAGCTTATCTATATTCAGAGTAATACTTTCCTTTGATCCCATCATTTTGACAAAGTAGTCGATCTTAAATATGTTTATTTTGCTATCAGATATTTCTACCCTAATTCATCTGAACTTTATAAATCAAATTGAATCAGCTTTATGCTGTATCCTGCACACAGCGCGGTATGTAGAGGGAACCTAGAGTTAAGTAACTGCTGGCATTGCGTGTTGAGCGGCGGGACTCATCACTGCCCTTTGTCTCTACACCAGAGAGGAAAAAATATAAATTTAAATAAATATTTATTTTCTTCGAGTGAGCATCGAACCCACAACCAGTCGCGTTTACAGTCACACACTTGTGCCCCTGCGCCACGATTGGCCTCAACTGGCCTGAACTCTAAAGGATTATTTTACAACAAGTATAAAATACAATAATAATTTCATCATTATAAACCGACGTTGAGTTCCGGCACTCAACAATGGTCGCGTTGCTCCGAAAAATTCGGCGGAAAGTGTGAAACGAAGTATCTTATCACTATGTTCCCTCCGCCTACCCTGCTGATACAGCGTGAAGCTGATTTAATTTTATTTTTTTTTACTTATTTTAAATTTCATGCAAATTTAGCGATTGTAGTATCAGCGAAACCTAGTGACACAAATCTAATTAAATTCGCTTACTTTGAAATGTATAATTTTGCTAAGCTATAGTATATAAGAAAAAAATATGTATTAAGTATATTAAAAAGAGTTGAATTCCATATAAATTTTGATCATTCCCCGAGCGGGAATTAAGGACCACACCACAACCATCTCTTAAACAGGAAACCTCTGCACTACTCTCCTCTATGTCTTCTTTCTTCAATATCTCCCAGCACCCGAATATAGCAGAGCAAAGAAAAGGGAACCTATTGTTAAGACAATCCGTTCCCCACTATCCGCCGAATGCCAGACATTGCATGTTGAATATCGGAACTCAAAGCTATGCTTTGTCTTGTTACCTAAACCGAAAAAAAAACTCCTACACTCTTCCGTATAAGGATCGAACCCACAACTATTCCATTTACAGCTTACACACTTGTGCCACTACACCACAGCCTCTTATCTCCACATCTTCACCTCTCCATATAGTATATATATTAACATTTACAACTTTTCTTAGATTACAACACTACACTCAAATAAATACCGTTAGCTTTTATCATAATTTTCTTTTATTCCTTCATCTAATATTAATAAGTGATTACTTACGTATTAAATAATTAAAATAGTTTCAACCTGTCGTTAAATCGTTAATAGATTCGTTTGGCTGTTTATCAATGTTGATAGATTGAGACATTTTTTTGTAAGGGCCAGAATCTACAGTTGGGAAGTATATTTTTTTTATTTTCCATATTTTTTGTTTGTAGGCAGAGAGATGTGTTAAGACACTCTGTTGTATATTGTCCTCCGAATTCTGGGGGTAAAAATTTTAGTAGCTAGTAACCTTTATAGAAATAACACTAAACTGAACTGGAACAAAAACTGATTGTAAGCGCGATGGTTGTGGGTTCGATCGCTTCGTCGATTTTCATGTCTCAATACGCAATACTGTAGTGTTTTATACTTATTTAGAAATTCCTAAGTGTGGAATAACACTTTAAAAATGTTTAAAAATGTAGTGTTTTAATTTTTAAATATTTTTCTACTTATCATGTAGGATACAAGTAATTAAATAACAACATTTATTAACAAAAAAAAACGACTTCCTACCGTAAACTATACAAATTCAAAACGTTTTCGAATATGATTTTTGTTCATGGAATGCATTGTTAAAATGAGAAGCTCTCAAAGCACCAGCTTCTAAATAAGTAATAAATCATTAAAATAGGTCCGTCCAGTCAAAAGTTCTGAAGTTAAAAAAAAAAACAAAAAAAATGTCAAATTAAAAAGTGTCGAAGATGGTTCATCTTTGACATAACCAGTTAAAAAACAATTGAACCCAGGACTAAAATGAATTATATATATTAGCTTAAAAAAGCCTCAGCCTCAGCCTTATAATATCCTTTTATATACAACACTAGAATGTATTGCTGTATAAATAAAAAAAATATAAATATTTCTTATTCATTAAGAATTTCAATTGACAAGGTCGGAAACGGCGTAACGTAACGAAAATTGCTTCTGACATATTATTGGCAAAATTCGCAAAAGGTAAATTTGTTCTTTTTTTTTTTCAACAAACAATTAATAAATTAATACAAATATAGTGTCTTATCTCAACATGTTATCTTTATCCTCGTATAAAATATTTTTCTTATAAGTATTGATTTCATTTAAAATTCTTGTTTTGCATATAATTATGTATGTATCGACGGCGGTGATACGTACTAGCGCCTCAAGCGCGGCTTCGTCCGTTTAAATTTATTATTTTATTGTAGCCAAATTATTCGAATTCTTTAAATAAAATTTAGATTATGTGTTATTCTGATATATAAGCTTTATCTTTGTAAAGATTCATCTAATCAGTTCTGTAGTTTTTGCGTGTAAATGGAACAAACATACATACTCACAAGCTTTCACATTTATAATATTAGTAGGATGGGATCAGTAGGCATTTTATAGAATATACCTGCTAGTATAAGACTCTCGTGGCGCAGTGTCACGTCGTTTGACTGTAAACGTGATAGTTGTGAGTTCGATTTCTACTAAGGGGAATGAATTATTTTCATTTCCTAGCTCCGGTAACTATACGCAACAAATCAAAGCGTGGTTGAGTTGCGCCCCTTAACACGTAATGTCCCAAATTAAGAAGAAATTTGTGAAAGAAGTACTTTAACTCAAATGATTTTTTAAATTAATACATAATTAATCTATAATTTAATACAATCATATAAGTATAACGCTTTGAGTTCCGCCACTCAACACACAACACCTCCAGAATTCTTCAGAAAATGGGGAACAGAGTGTCTCAACACTAGGTTCCCTCTGACTTCCCTGCTGTATAAGTAAAATAACTCTATAATCCACATCCGGTCAACAAGGATATATAAAAACATAATTATCAAGAACCACAATACAATACTAAAAAACAATAGACGTCCTACACGCAAAATGGGGAACAGAGTGTCTCAACACTAGGTTCCCTCTGCCTTCCCTGCTGTATAAGTAAAATAACTCTATAATCTACATCCGGTCAACAAGGATATATAAAAACATAATTATCACAAACCACAATACAGTACTAAAAAACAATAGACGTCCTACACGCAAAATCGTATAGAAACTATCGTTTAAACAAGTACGCTATGGCGCAGATTGCTATCAGCCTGTACTATTGATTTTCGATTGGTTCTTTTAAATAGAAATTAAGTTTAATTTAATTTAATTCTTATCGATGAGTAGATAATAAAATTTAATTAAATTAATTTTAATTAGTTATTTATTTGTTAATTTTCATATTAGTTAGATAGAGATCTCTTATTTTTGGACAGAGGAAACTCCACGAGTAATTCTTTTTTTTTTAGTTTATGTATTGAGAAGTTTAATAATTTGCTATAATCGTTTAAATATTTAATTTAAAAATATAAATTTAAATAGCAATATTTTAAATTATTATCAAAAAAGGGTTTAATAGATATGCGTTATAAATATTTAATACTTTAGATTCGCTATATTTTTTTAAAGGTTAACGATGTACACTAGGTATCCAGTCTTCCTATTATCAACTCATTTTATGGCCCACGCACTGCTTACTTTTCCAGACATTGTCTGAAAATCAATGCCGAGTTATGTCTTGTTACCAAAGCGACGAAAATGAAAATAGCTCATTCCCCAGAATGAGAATCGAATCCACATCCGTCGTATACAGCTACCACAACGGACTAATATATATTTTTTTCAGCTTCACGCTGTATCCCGCACACCGCAGGTTAGGCAGAGGGAACCTAGTGTTAACACACTCCGTTCCATACTTTCCGCCAATTTCTTAAGGCATTGCGTGTTGATCGGCGGAATTCAACGCCGCTATATAAATTGATGTATTCTGAATATATATTTTAGAGGCCATTTTTTATCTTTAGTAGCGGTAATTAATGCAAAAGTGGTAACCTCTATTTAGATAAATGATTAAGATTAGAT
>DWQW01009137.1:0-13223 GCA_018249695.1 Heliconius erato demophoon
TTCTGCCACTCAACACGCAATGCCTCCAGAATTCGGCAGAAAGTGGGGAACGGAGTGTCTTAACACTAGGTTCCCTCTGCCTACCCTGCTGTGTGCGGGATACAGCGTGAAGCTAATTAATTAATTATTTATTTTTTTTTAATGAAATCCGCCCCTCTATATTGTACACGATATTCTAATACGAGTACAGTCAACTATCCCAACGGGGTCAAAAAACGTTATCTTAGGCATCATCCTATTTTATATTATGTTATTATATGAAAAAAAAATTACACGTGGTTGCCATTTTTTTTATATGGTGCTTGAAGCCTCTAAAATATCCTACGTGACCGTTTTATACATGACTTTGCACTTCAAGGGTCGTATCGCATCTCTTGTTAACAAACAACATAAACTGAAATCGCGAACGTCTTACTGTATTAAATTCCGTCAAAAATCAACTCTTCTCGACTTCTCGACTTCATCAGCACAAGAGCCAGAAATCTATATGGGTGCGGAGTTTTTTTAATTATAGGATTTATTATATTTGCAAATTAGTGTATTTCCTCTTATTCTTAGCTTGTATTCGACTTATATTGACTATTATTAGGTTGATATTTGTTTTAGTGACTTATGGTAAAAAAATACCAAGTCACATTTAGAGCTTGAATTTTATCCCGACTAAACTCAGAACTCCACTGATTTGACAGAATTGGAGGATTATTTTGTCGGTAAAGTCATGAAAGATGCATAACTCAACATTTAACTTGGCTCTTATTTAACATTCATGTTTATGTGGAATCAAACCAACAACCATCTAATTTACAGTCACACGCCTTACGACAGCCACTACGGCCCCTTTTAACTATTATTTATTAATTATATTTTATAACGAATTTCTAAGTATCTTTAAAAAAATAGTTTCAATACATACACTCTTATGGTTAATATATTGATTAAACGTCAACCAAAGCTTCAGTGGAGCATCGTCGATAGAGCTTTGAAGTTGCGATGTAAACACGGTTCATTGCACCGAAGGCAAGCTTTTAGTGTTCAACCAAAATATGATAAACGTTATATTTAACAAACTGAAAGGAATATTATGTGACGTGTATGTAATATTAGTATAAAAAATGTATATTTTTTTAGATAAGAGGCTAGTAGTGGCCAGTGCCACAAAGTGGGACTGTAAAATCAACTGGTTGTGGGTTCGATTCCCACTCGAGGAGATGAAATATTTATTTAAATGTATATTTCCTTTCATTTCTTCGCTCTGGTGTCGAGGCAAAGCGCGGTGTTGAG
Organism: Heliconius erato demophoon; assembly: GCA_018249695.1. Taxonomy (NCBI): domain Eukaryota; kingdom Metazoa; phylum Arthropoda; class Insecta; order Lepidoptera; family Nymphalidae; genus Heliconius; species Heliconius erato. The sequence goes on from DWQW01009137.1 coordinate 1,282, forward strand.
TTCCGCCACTCAACACACAATGCCTCCGGAATTCGGCGGAAAGTGGGGAACGGAGTGTCTTAACTCAAGGTTTCACCTGCCTACTCGCTGTGTGCGGGATACACCGTGAAGCTGATTTATTTTTATTTTAGATAAGAGGATGTAAATGTGGTACAAATAAACACAACGACAAAGAGTTATATATTATTATTATTTTATTCTAATATTTTTAATAATATATCTTTTGTACCTTCACTTTTCTTCCATATATATCAGGATAGGCAAAGGAAACCTAAGTGTAAGAATACTCCGTTCTCCACTCTCCATTCACAGCCCATTTTTTTTAATATTATAGAAATATAGAATAAAAAACTGTAGATCAACGTAAACGAAAACGTGAAATGCATAATGCATTATCTTGAGACGTTGAAAGCTTAGTCAAAGGCATATTACGAGATAATTGAAATGGTCGCATCTGTAATACTAGATGTAAAAAACACACGTTAAATATAAAATTTGCAGGCAAAAATTCAATACATATACTAAATCGTAAAAGATATTCTCTAAGGATTCATATATTTCATACAACTTTCTCTTACGAAATCGATAAGACCGCTGATATCAGGTTTGCACCATAAAAAATGTAAATACTAAAAGCTCTCCCAATAATCTTACCTTGAGCTGCTATCGTTGGTAAAAATAAGGAATTTTCAGCAGGAACCTCTTAGGGGAAGCTTTACTGATCAAATATTCACGCCAAACGAACACACCGAATGCTCGTTGTAAATTCTAAATAACGACTACTTTTACAACATATTTGAACAAAAATGCTTGAATACATTAAATTGTAAAATTTTTATGTCAGTGTTTCTGATAAAGCGTCCATAATGGATAAAAATTGTTTGTATATCATCTTTTTACCTGCATGCATTCTAGTAATGCAGGATATATAGAAAGAAATAATAAGTCACTCCATTCTCCCAAAAGAGTGTAGTGTCTCATTATGGGAGAACAGAGTCACTTAATGAAAGTATTGAGTGATGGTACTAAACCATGATATATCTCTTATATTTGGCTTCATCAAACAAAACGCATTGTCAAATATAATATGAACGAATAAAAAATATTTCAATATACAAAATAACATCTTATCTTTCATACAATTTTTACAAAAATCATACTACATTATATCCAAAAAAGATCTTCTTAAATCTTAATAAATTACCATTTTACACAAAGCGGTCCTGTCACAATTAAGCTGAGTGGCATTCGAATGAGATACAAATATTGAGGGCTGTTACGTAACTGTTTACAATAAACTTGGACGTTTATTTTTCAAATTGATGACATTTTTTTATTTTCATTCCCCATTGTAGCAAAAGAAAGTGTAGCGTTGAGTTCCGCCTCTCAACACGCAATGTCTCTAATTCGGGCGGAAAGCGGAGTGTCTTGTTACTAAGTTATCTTTGCCTACGAGGACTAATAAGTTACGTATCGTACTTGTCATACATATATAGTAAAATACAAAACAAAAAATATACTATTATATTCGTAGCTAATTCGACTTAAACTACTCTTAAAATATATTTTTTAAATAACTAGACCCATGCACAGTGTCAATCCAGAAACGGTTGTTTGATTTCCATTTGTTGAATGAATTACTTTCATATAAGAATGAAAATTAATAAATGAATTACTTTCATAAACTAGCTTTGGTAAAAAGATAAAGCGTGGCGTTGAATTCTGCTACTATACAGAAACGGAGTGTATTAACACTTGGTCCTCATCCTGCCCTGCTATATGCTGGACATATATTCTGTATATAACCTACCTACACCAAATTACTCACCAAACGACGACCAACGTCCATACAATTTCAACATCTACTGCATTACGATTGAATATAAAATGGTTATATTTCCAAACTGTTGTAACATAAAGTATGGTATTGGTGAACTTGGAAGGTGGAGAATGCATAGCTTTAATTCTATTTTCTCTCTGCCTACCCTGCTATACCTTGAAAACTAAAAAAAGATCACAAATATTTTGTTACATAAACCCTTTTATAAAACTGGTTATTAAGTAGATTTTTTGTTTAAAATGTTGTATGGAAATCTATTGGGAACAAAAAAAGTAATAAAAATATGTACACATACACATATTTATACTTTATATGGGGAATCGAGTTTGTGATATATTAGAATATAAATGTGTTCTGGGAATGGCGCGATGTGTCATTTAATTTCAAAGTTTTGTCTCATAACGTTTTGTTACAAGTTTTGCTTCTTGTTTGCTTTAAAAGCAAAGCTGTTTAATACATGAGATATTATAATATTGTTTGTATGATAAGCAATTGCTTAAATAACAATAAATTAGATCTTTTTCTAATTCCGGAAAAATAATTGATTATCAAAATAAATAATTGCCAAATTTTATCGCTAATGGATTCCATAAAGAGAGATAGTAAATATTTTTATTATACCGGTCTTTTCAAAAAAAAAATCTAGCGATTTGGCACTAAGACCTAAATCGAGCAAAAGTATTGAACGGACTGTCTTAATTGTCTTTTTCTTTTTCTAGTATAAACTAAAAAAAAAACAATGAAAATTAAAAATAAAATAAAAAAATATAACTAAAACTACTACATTACAAGCAAACTTGTTTCACCAGTGAAGAGATAAGACAAGATAAGATTACATCAAATTCAACAGAACATCTCATAAGCGGAAATTTGTAAGCGCCTCTGCCAAAACATCACAAAATTCGCCCTCAGGAAACGTTAGGTAACCCTTACTATCACTTTCGCTCGGGAAATCGTATTCATATTTAATAATAATAATGTTGTGTGTATATTATAGTGGATTGAAATGGCTTTTTGTATATGAAATTGTTGTTATTATAATATTTTAGTTTCTTTTTTTAGCTTTACGCTATATTCCGCTATAGGTATATTAGTATTCCGGGGGAATCTAGTTAATACTAGATTCCCTCGGAATTTACACTAGGTTCAATGTTATTTCTCCATTCATTCCCCCTTGGTGGGGATCGAATCCACAACCATCGTTTCAAATGTTATGTCACCATGTGCACACCAGGTTACTCTATTATATTTATTGTTTTAATATTTTGAACATAATAACGTAGAATTCATATAGGTGCGAGGATATTATTAATATGTTTAAATATTTTCATAAGTCAACATAGCGGTGTATGTAACGAATAAAGCGTTCTATTATTTGGCATATTTCACTGTAATAATAAAATTGGCATTTAAAATATTATGGAATGCTTTATCGAAATTCGATAATAATTATTTATATCGTTCAGCGGCCAGCGATGTGACTGTATATGAATATTTTCAAATAAATAATATTGGTAACATTGCGAAGACCATAGTTGTTGTATCAATTCCCCCCCGAATAGATGGTAATCATTTACCCAGTATAGCAAGAAGACGAACCGCAGCGTTGAGTTACGCTACTCAACCCGCAATGCTTTATAAATTAGGCGGAAAATGAGGAAGGGATTGTCCTAACGCTAGGCTGCCTCTGTTATAATTAGACTACATTTTTAAATTTTCTGTCAACGTATAGACTAGAAATATAAAGATAATATCATTGTTTTTTCTACTAGGATTCTAATTAATATGACCCAGATATACAATTAAACACATACATTTTAACACATTCCGTTGCGTAGAATTTTTAATAGTTTGTTGTTTTTTTTAATATTACCAATTTGACATTTTGTACATATTTAGGTAAATCTTATACTTAAATTACTATTAATATTTAAAATGTTTATTACATTAGAAATATTTATTACGAGAAAGATAATAACAAAAATACTATAAGTAAATTCACCTAAAATTATCCTGTGTTTTTGTACTAAATTATTAGTACACAAACACCGACCGAACCGATGACGCTTCTATTACATTAATAGAACATATAATATCCTGTTCTATCTCACTTTACGATACATAAAGTGGCACGAATGTGCACAATTTAACGCAAACAATAGAACCTTTATCTTTGGATATCGGCGCGCCCCTTGTACTTGCCACTAAGCTGCCTTAAGCAGATATGAGGGGCCAGTGTAAAATGATCTGCGGTTTTCTTGCTCCATACAAATTGTCATGAAGAAGAATTGAGGAAAAATCTTGTATATTCTCTTTTAATGAAGCTATTTTTTTTATATTTTATTAAAAAAAACATTATATAATTATTGTTGTATTTTTTTATATAATGTTATAGCACCCGAGTATATATAGTAGAATATAATAGTCTATATAATTTCTATAGGAACTACGAAATGAGTAAATATATGTATTTTCGTGAATGTAATAAATAGTTGAGCATTTTATTTTGAATCAAATGTTCTTGTGACTTTTGATATTTTATATATTACAGGACTTTACACGCTAAATAACAATGCGCAAAATTATTTATAGGATCAGACAAAAAGACATATAAAAAAAAATATATATAACCTCATAAGAACCAAATGCATTAATATCAAAATCAATGATATAATTAAAAAAAAAACAATATTTAAAATTATATTTTTTTAAAACTAATTTCCTATACCACCAACCACGAAAAAAATATCACTACAAAAGTTACTTAAAAAGACTTAACATATAAAACTAAGTTCATATAACAACGTCTACGAATATAATATTCATTGAAGGTTTCTTTATTATTTGGTCCGCTCAACCCCAACTTCCTTAACAAACATACATACATACCTACATACACATGTATATATATAAAACGCTAATTGTTTGCCCGTCCGTACGTTATATTTGTTTCTACATCAAAGAAACGGCAGGTGGATTAAGGAGGGGTCCGCCTCTTCATTTCCTTTCAAAAATTCTTGTTCTAAAATTTTGTAAGTAGCTTAAAATATTAGTGTTATAAAAGTGAATGTGGCTTTTTAATGCTTAATAATAGGTATATTCCTGTATTAAATTTAAATGAATCAAAAGATTAAGCTTGAAGGCAATCTGTTGCTAGGTTTAGGATGATTAAAAAAATCCCGCTGAGTTTCTTGCGTCGGTTATTCATTGGTCTGATGCAAAAACTTTTGTGAACCGGTAGACAATTATATGACTTCTTATTTATTTATTTTATTTCTTATTTTGAGCAATATTATTTGAATTTGGATATAATTAGAAGATTATTTATTACAATAAAATAATTTTACTGCAACTCTAAAATTCTTTCGATATTTAGAGATTTAGATATATCTAAGACGAAAAATAGCTGAGCCAAAACTAATAAATATTTGAAAATATCTGCAGAAAATTTATTAAGTATAAATTTGCTTGAAATTTTCAAAGAAAACAAGATTTGATATTACACGGTTGGAAATAACACGCCTAAATCCAGTTGAAAATTAACCTACATATAACTTTCATACTGTAAACGCGACAGGATGTGGGTTCGATTTCCACTGACGCAGGGAATAAAATATTAAATACTTTCATTCCTTCGCTCTGATGTCAAAGCAAAGCACGGTGTTGAGTTCCGCCACTCAACACGCAACGCCTTCAAAATTCGGCGTAAAATGGAGAACGGAGTGTCTTAATACTGGGTTTCCTCTGCCTACCCTGAAGCTGATGAAGCTTACCATTACCATAACTGACAGAATATTCAAATACACAATTCAAAAAATAGTAATCCCAAGAACCATTCCACAAACTATAGTCTCCATAGAAAAAGTTCACATCGAAAAAGGCGCTTTAAAACCTCTCCCCCACTAACGGCGCTCTAATGAGATGTGCTTATTTTTTCTTATTCCAATCCGCAGTTTCTTTTAAACGAAATGAGTTGATAAAAAATTCAACCACTCATTTAAAGTAAGAATTGTTGAATCTCCTTCTTTTGTTGTGGATAAGGTACAGTCGAGCTGTCATTTATTATGACGACAGTGCACGCTAATTTTCTTGTGTGAACCGACAAAAACTTGTTCGCTCCTTTTGTGTAACGACGGAGCTTACTTAAATTTCTCTTTTGATGTTTTGCGTTAATGTGATAATTGTATTTTTAATACAAAAAAAATGACAGAAATAATGGATATTGACAAATATATTTGTATTAAAAGGCCTGTGGAGGAGCAAGGGCATAAGTGTAGTGAACGTGATAGGTTGTGGGTTCTATTCCCGCAGGAGAAAGTGACATATTTCATGTTTTCATTTCCTCGCTCTGGTAACGAGGCAAAGTGTGGTATTGATTTCGGACACTCAACACGCAATGCCTCCAGATTTCGTCGGAAAGTGGAGAATGGAAAAGTCTTAATGTGAAAAAAATACAAGTTATATACCTACTTCATGCCACTGTACCCTACTTACTAAAGCAAATAGCTTCTTGCTGTCACCTATATATCAGGATAGGCAGAGAAACCAATTGTTAAGATCCGGAAACCCGGAAAAACTTTACTAAATCCGAAATTATATAAAACTATACAATACTACACACAACTATGTAAAAAAAATACTGCAACACATTTTTAAATGACAAAACATAAAAAAATACATAAAAAATATTGTATTTCTAAACTCACAAAAACACAATTTACCTCAATGCGTTTTATCCGCGCCGTCAGCAACACCTGTGATAAAATACGATAGATATTAAAAAAATACGTTAGAACAGCAATTTTAATACGTACGTTCGACGGCAATAAAAGCACTTGTAAAATCGTCCTTTGTAAATTGCTGATATATAGCAGGGGCCTTCTGTTCAAATTTTAGCTCAGTTTATCTATATTTTTACATTGACTATATACTGACTTAGTTAGTTAGTGTTACTTGTTTTATTTTGCAGGTAATTTAGTACTTAAATATATTGTTCTTTACTCTTTACTTAGTATTGTCAACGGGGAATGATTATAATAGTAATAGGTATAACTTTGATATTAAATATTTAATTTCCTCGATCGGGATTCGAACCCACAACCTGTAGCGTTTACTGTCATACGGAATACAATGCTCAGTTAAAAATGCATCTTTTTTTTTTCACAAAAAAAAAACGTTCTCGCGTCAGTCCAAACATGCTGGAAATTCACGAGAACTCTTATTCAGATTTAAGCCATTTGTTAAATGCGACTAATGAAAAGTTCGTTATTGTTCAGAGCGACAGACGCGCTCCGTTTCACCGCGACGTCCCGAAAAGTACGTGATTTAGTTTATTTTCATATTTCATGACTTTTTACAGCATGTAAAATGGCCAGCTTTTATGTCCAAAATGGAGATTTTAAATTGTATTTTAATTTGAACGTTGGTTTGATATGGTAGTTTTTAGGGTTCCGTAACTCAAGAGAAAAATATGGAAGCTTTAAGATAATTTTGTCCGTTTGTCAGTCTGTCAAGAGTATTATATGTATGTACAAAATTTAAATTAATGTAAAGTATACGTAGACTTGAGTATAAGGTTCCTTGGAGCACAAAATAGATCAAGCGACTAACTCCCTGCAATCAAAAGACACGGACACACCGCGTAATCAAAACTAGAGGGTAGTATCCGTGAACCTTCAATCATGAAATTTGGTAAGAAATGAGAATGTGTAGTACTAATAAAGGAAAAAATCCAAAACATGAAAATTGATTTTTGTTTCATAGAAACAAAATATTACAAACTAAATTTTGTAGCTCCTTTCATACAATATGAGTGCATACGTCCGCAAACTTAAATTCGTAATTTTTTATAAATTGTAGTTTCTGTTTAGTTATGAAATTGATACGGAACCCTCGGTCATTTTTTTAAATAATTAAGTTTACATTGAATCATAATACTATCAATTATGTATGGTCTTGTTACTACTTTTATAGAAAAATTGCAATTGATCCGAACTAGAACAGACATGCAACGCCAAAATGCGCTGTAGCGCTAGAGAACGGAGCGCTATACGCTACAATCTCTACATACCTCTCACGAACCTCTTCATATCTAACCTCTATGGCCATGTTAAAAAAAATACATATATTTAAATCAAAGTAAGAGAACGAAAATCTCTATAAAATGAAGCGCATAGGTAAATCCCTATGCACCGTCTAAAATAACAAGTGAATAACAAAACTTATGCACAAACATATCAATCACAAAGTAAGCGGAGTTTCTCAAGTATTGAAAATATAAAGAAAGTATTTTGATATGAGGAACGTAGCATATATCTTAAAACAAAAAGTCTAAAAATTCCTTGTAAAATATGCTTTAAAGTTCTTTATAAGAATAAAGCATGTAATATGCTTTGAAGAGTACATTATATTAAAAGATGTATATAAAACCACATAAATAAGTTGTAATATGTAAATATTTTGACATAGCTCGATTAGAACGTTTGGCTTGGTCTTGGTAGTCGGTGCGCTCAGATGATTTTGAAGTGCCACTGGTTCTAATCCTACTACGTTATTTTTTTTATGTTTTCTAATAAAAAATATTTGTCTTGACTAAACGTGGACACTTTAAAAGTGAGTTTGATTCCCACTTGGGCTGTAAACACAGCGTGTTTATAATGCTTAAATTACCAAAAACAAAAAAAAATCTAAATTTTCGTAGAATTTCTATAACTTTCTCTTTAATATATATAATATAGTTAAATTTTAGGTTTAATATAACGAATAAATCTCATTCTAGGCATACGCCCACAATATCCACCGCTAATTGGTTCGTCCATCTGTCGCACACCTCCGTCGTTGCTACTAATGATTGCTCAGATAATTGGTTATCTACGTCAGTTGTTTGTATGGTTTATGTATGGAAATAAAATTGTTAGATATCCACGTATTACTCTCTATATCTAATCTCTCGTTTCTATACTGTATTTCTCGTTTATCTTCTGTATTTAAAATTTAAACGATGTTAAGAAAACCACTGTAGTGGTTAAGTACTTTATTATTGTGAATTTTCTGCATATGCTTACAGTAAATTAAAGGTCAGTCGTGGCGCAGGGAACCTTGTGACTGTAAACGTGACAGGTTGTGGGTTCGATTCCCACTCCAGGAAATGAAATATTTTATATTATAATATCATTGCTTAGGTGTCGAGACAAAGCGCAGCGTTGAGTTCCGCCACTCAAAACATAAGCCTCCAGATTAGCTCCGCCTATTTTGTTATGCGCGAGATGCAGTGTGAAATTACTAATATCCTTGAGCTCAAAGCAATGCCTCTTATATAATGCATTAACACTCGCCTTCATTACTCGAGTTCTCTATGTATAATCAAATACCGCCTCTTATATAATTTAACTATTTAAGCATAATGTCCAGTGCTATCATTATTCAAATCAAATTAAATTTTTACTATAGCAAGATAATAGAGATACTTATTTTTATCGGCAAATATAACAAGCTAACACTATTATTAGACATTTATTTACAGATAAAAAATAAATATGGAATTGCTTTTATCAGTTTTTTACAGTACCCGACCCGATCTCTTTTATAATTCTCTTCTCTCTCTTCGATTTCTTTTATCTTCTTAAATAGAAAGAAAAGAGTGATTTATAACTAAATACTGTTTACAAAGTTCAGCGCATGCTTAAAAAAGACAGTACAATGTACTCAACAGTGCTAACTAGTTAGTTGATACTTGATATTTACTACTGCTAAGTAGATAGCTGCGGCTTAAATTTTTAACTTAACCAAAACCTTCCACAAAAATACTTAACAAAAATTCCAAATTAAGCCACAAGGCCAAAAAATTAAAAACGCATTCATTTCGCAGCTTGAGTTTCAAAGCGCGCACTTATTCAGCATCAACTCACAAAAAGTTGCAATTTTGCAAACTCTCATTTAATAAAAAAAAGGAAAAAACTATTCCCCGAGTACACTACGATGGCCCGCGACCTACTTCGGAGCTAAGAATCCTCTAATTAATGAGGTGGCCGTGCCAGCCTTTTCACTGCATTCATATTTAACTGTGTGAAGACTTTAACATTTTTTTTATTAAATAATATAGTGTCTAATAGAGCAAGCGAGTATGTAGAGTAGTATAATATGTATGTGTGTATAGTTTATTAGTTATATTTTGTTGTTAGTGCTTATTTTTTGCGTTGCGCTGTAGAGAAATCGAGATATTGGCTTCATACGGTATTGGCGGCAGAGAGAAACTTTAAAATAAATAGTGTTAAGGGTCTCTGATAAAAAGACACTTCCCTTCTCCATTTGCTGCCGACTACTTTAGGGATTGCGTGTTAAGTGGGGAAACTCAACTCGTAATGCCTCAAGAATTAGCCGATTTATGGCATTAAAATATGTTTTAGTGTCATGTTTTAGTCCATAATATAGCAAGGCCATATACAGCCAGCGGGAATCTGGAAACCTAGTGTCAAGACACTCCGTTCCCTATTAGGATACCTCGCTTTAGGCATAATGTATTGAGTGGCAGAACTCAACGCCGCGCTTTGTCTTATTACCAAACCGAGAAAATTAAAATATAAGACATATCATTCTCTGAGTGGAAATCGAACCCACACCTTCGCATGGTTGTGGCCCTGCGCCACAGCACCCTCTCAAAAGATATTGCTTATATTAATATCCATCCACAGGAGAACAGAATTATTTATACAATTCTTTTTCTTCTCTCTACATTATTTTGTAGCTCAGTATTTTCCTCGATTCCACACCATTATTAATAATCTTAAAAGTTCGTTCCTCATTAAACCCACAGTCCTTGATTACACAATCAATTACTAAAACACTTTTTTAATAATAACATCCTTTTCTTTAGTCATAAAAAAAATAACTTTATTTCTTTCCTAAGGACCCACATTTGTAAATCTCGTATAATAAAACATTTCAAGAATTCCGGCAATATATGATACAACGCCGCGCTGTAGGAGATATGACTGATCCAAAATAACCGAACCGAACCGAACTATTCGAACAGTTAAAAAATGCCGTTTTTTTTATGTTAAATTTCACTTAATACATATTATACAGTTAAAAATACAGATTTTTTACAAATAATTATATTTTTTTCAAATTTAAAAGTCGTTGCGCTGGGGCACAAAGTGTGCCTACAAATCGACTGGTTGTGAGTTCGATCCCCACTCGAAGAGATGCAATATTTATTTACATTTATATTTTCATTTCTTCGCTCTGGTGTCGAGGGGCAAGCGCGGCGTTGAGCTCCGCCACTCAACACGCAATGCCTCTAGAAACTGGCGGAAAGAGGGGAACGGAGTGTCCTAACCACTAAGTTCCCTCCGCCTACCCTGCTGTGTGCGGGAAACAGCGTGAAGCTGAAAAAAAATGTATCAAATTTCAGCGTCCCATACTTGCGGCTGTGCGTTGTCGGTCAGTCAGAACTGAAAGCACTTAATGTATATAGATTAAGAGAGACATAGCTTAAAATTTTGGTATTTCTCGCAATCCATAAATGCCATCATCTTGCAAACGCCAACTTTGTGGACTTGAGAGCTGCTAGACAGATTATAACATGGTAAATAAGATGTACAAAATAACAAAGTAACTAAAAAATATATGGCCAGTCGTGGAGGGGGGGTCATTAAGTGCAATTGTAAATGCCACATGTTCTACGTTCGATTCCCACTCGAAGAACTACCTTCAGAATGCTGCAAAAAGTGGGGAACGGTGTCTTAATAGGAAAATGTGTTTTAACACTAGGTTTCTAGGTTCTTCTGTTTATCCTGCTATGCAGGATACAGCGGAAAGCTAAAAAAAAACCTTTCTTTGTAAAAAAAACAACGATATACTGAATTATAAGTTGTAGAAATATTATTATAACGCAATACTATAAAAAAATATAAGAACTCAACACAATAAATAGGCTTACATATATATTCAGAAATTCTGTTAATACATAGTGGGTAGGTGAATTGAGTAAATCGAAGGGAAGTAAATAAAATATACACGTTTAGTGTTCAAGAGCCCTTAACAGGGTCAGGTTAGAGAGGTTAGAAGGGCTTCGATAATTAGATTCTATGTTCAAGTGCCT